>CM056054.1:153002637-153240246 GCA_029574335.1 Rana kukunoris | reverse complement strand
TATCGGCGAGTACATGAAAAAAAGTATCGGTACTTGTACTCGGTCCTAAAAAAGTGGTATCGGGACAACCCTATTTGATGATTAACTTTAACTAGCATGCTTTTATCGCATTCTTTTTGGCCATTGTTTGATGCTGGTTCTACTATGATAACATTGTTTTTGCAGATCATTAATGCCTACATATGGTTATTGGTGGGAACCTTTAAAAGGTAAACAAAGCATGTCAAATTGACACATATGCAATAAGCAGCATTTGGCAAGGAAAACCACCAGCATTAAAGGTAAAGTAACATTTTCTATTTTTCTCCATTACAATTTTTACATTTTACAAATACTGTATGTGATTGTAAACAAAAAAAACATGTTATACTTGCCTCCTCTGTGCAGTTGGTTTTGCACAGAGCAGCCTGGATATTCCTTTTCTCGGTTCCCTCTTTGAAGCTCTTGGCCCCTCCCTCTTGTCAAGTGCCCCCACAGCAATCAACTTGTTATGAGGGCACCCGAGCCGAGTTGCAGCTCAGTCTGTCCATTAAGACACTGAGCTGCCGGTCGGCCCCACCCCCTCTCCCTCGTGATTGGCTGAGACACAGCCGCGGTGCCATTGGCCAATCAGGAGGGAAAGTCCCGGACGGCCGAGGGACTTGTGGACATCACTAAACAGATCGGTTTCAGGTAAGTATTGGGGGGAGGGGGGGGAGGCTGCTACACCCAGAAGGATTTTCATACGAAAGCATAGAATGCATTAGGATAAAAAAAACTTCTGACTTTACAACTCTTAACTTATTTTTTATATGTATTAACTTTGCAGATAATCGTTTCTAAATTTGACATATTGATTGGGGCTGTCCATGAGTCGCACCATTAGACATTGGTAAGAAATTGAGTGCATTTTGAAATAAAGGTATTTTATATGCAACTTCAAAGTCTTGAAATTTTTCCAATCTTCTGCTTGTTTCCTGGAATCTGATTGCATATTTTTTTTTAGTTTAAAATGGCTTTTAAATTGATCACACCTCAAACATATCTCTACTACTGTGCAAGCAGTAGTATTAAATGCAATAGAAGAGAAATAAAGACTGGGAGATTTCAGTATACCCATTGAGGCACGATTTATGTATTTCCTGTTGCTCTTTCTCACAATGATCTACAATATTGCAATACTAATACTTTTAGTTCAATAGTAATTTTATTTCCTATCTTTTTCTTTTTGTTCTTGCTTTTATTTTCATATTAAACGCACTAAAGACCAAGGAATTAAAAATTATGCCAATCGTTTTGGAAAAATCTACATGATGTAATTTTAAAGGTTTCTTTTTTTTTTTTAAACTAGGCTATTTACCCATTAGCTAAAAAAGCCATATACTTGAATCCATTGGGTAAAAATACAGTAGACATCACAAAAGTTAATTAGTAGGATTACTTTAAAAATGTAATATATATATATAAATATATATATATATATATATATATTATATATATATATATATATATATATATATATATATATTTTTTTTTAGTTTGGATTACTTTAAAGCACTGTAATGTTATTTAATGGCTGTATTTTTGGTATGCAATCCATTGTTTACAACTAACCTTTTAATGTATTAAAACTGAAAACGTCACATATATTACATTTATAATGAATTTGTTTTGTAGAAATCTTTTTTTAAAGTACATTGGGGTCTATACATAAGCTATGAAACATATTTGAGTTTTTTGGAACTAGGTAAAAAAAGAGACCTCGGTAATATATGGTCCATTAATGTATATAACATTTTCATAATGTATGTGGACTAATTTGAAAAAAATATGCAATGTAGATTTAAGACAAATTTAAAATAGGCATAAAACAATTCTGATTTCTCACTTGGGCCTCAATTTAATTATTTTAAACCAGATTATCAAATACTGTCCAAAAATCATTTATAATGCTTTATATATGGCACTGTTGAGGTATATGGGAATTTTTTCAAATACATAATTTGGAAACCGTGTGATTATTTTATTTTTTTGAAAATCTGATTAATTAAATTGAGGCCTTGATTCTAATTTAATAATGGGATGCAATAATTAAAAATGATTGGTCTGTAATTCACATCTTATTTTATATGAGCTCAAGATACATTGGTATTTTTAAAATGGAACCCTACTTTCCCCCCTCGTCTTCCAGGACAGCCCTGAGATATATGGTTCCTCCCTCCGGGACAGGAAACGCATTCACCCAAATTATAAAAGGAGGTCCTCCAGGCCTTCTCCGTTTTTGTTTCCTGCCGGACGGGAACGAGCACATTGGCAACGTTGCTAAAAAAAAAAATTCCCCAGTTTCTCCCACTGGGAGTAAGAGCTGAACCTACCTCCTACAGTGTTCCACAACTGCAGGATATAATAGAAGTCGAAGTGCAGCAAACCTGCAGGAGAGCCACAGGTGCACTGCATCCTTGGTGTGGGTATACTGCAGTGCATCAGTGTGAAAGCAGCCTTGGGCCCCTTTGACACAATCAGTCTGACCCTATTGGGCCACAGATGTAAACAACTTGTGGCCGTGTACACCCCCTTACCTCTAATTCGACCTGCTAAAAAAAGATCCATCCCCTTCCATTTGGGCAGATTGGATTGGAGGGCCAATAGAGTGGGCTGTGTCCCTGTCATCTGCCTGCTCTGTTCATTGTGGCCCGTGATTGGTTACCAACTTAAGTGGCCCTTGCTCTTCAAAAGGTTGGGAACCCCTGTCCTAAACCATGTAGCTTTAGATTTCTTGCACCTACAGGTAAACCTTAATCTAGGTTTACCTGTAGGTAAAAGTGGTCTAAGGGTTTACAACCACTTTCAACACATTGATAAATAGTATACAGGACAAATAGAGTGAATCTCCCTAAAAGGGACAGGCAGCAATGAAAACCTGACAAATGTTCTAATCCCCCTCCAATCTATCCCAAGAGTTTGGCCTTTACTTATACTTTAATGCGACACACATTACCATGTGACATAAACACTTTAACGCACCTACATTAATGCACTGCATGCATGCACCTGAAAAGTGAGGGAGAATCCACCAGAGGCAGTCTTTGGGAACACTTGTTGCGGTGACAACCACCAAAGGTTGTAGTCACACTGTCATTTATGTAACTGAGCATGGCTCACCCCCTAAGGCAAAGGTCTTAAACTGGCGGCTGTTGAACTACAAGTGCCATAAGGCATTGCAGTGCTGGTAGTTACAAGCATGACTCCCACAGGCGGAGGCTTGTGGAACATCTGGAGGGCTGCCAGTTTGAGACCCCTGCTCTAAGGGCTTGTTTATACCAAAATGCTCCCATTACTGTGCAAATCTACATCTGTATTTGGGGAAAGTCAGTCACTGCTTTATAAATGCGCCTCCAAGTCTTAGATTTTCCATTCCATATTTTAATAATCTTCCATAGATTCCAGTGATTGTACGGGCTATGGGTGACCAGAAGACGTGGGAATGATTATCCCAGGAAGTGTACTATTTGCTTTGAATATAATGTCTCACTGATCCTTCCAGGTAAAGAAATGTACATCTGATTGTGTATAATGGTCTGTCTTATAAGGGAAAATAACATGCGTGCATGATTGTTAATCGCCACTATACACGCTCAATTTTCTCTAGTCTAAGCCTGTGGCATGAGTCTCCAATATTCAAGCCATCTATAAGGTTACCGAGATTTTTTATATGAAATCCGGGTACATTTTTTTTACTAGTAATGGCAACGATCAGGGAATCCCTAGTGTGACTGATATTGCGGTGGACAAATCGACCGACCCACATTTGACAAATTGCGAATGGGAGCCATGTAACTCTCCCATTCCCCATTAACTTTAGTGTAAACGCCCCTACAGAAAGTAAGGGGGTGCTACATAACTATGTAGTTGCAAGGACCTGCCTAATTGCATACCAATTGTAAGTCCCCTTTCACGCTTATACGACTTGTCCCACGATTTTGGACTGCAAAATCGTACGACAAGTCATTCTCCATTATTTTTAATGACTACCATTCATACTGGTAGTCATTAAAAAAGTAGTCCCTGCACTACTTTGGTCCGATTTTGATACCACTTACACAGGCATGCATTGAAATTGTGGCCGCGAATCGTGGTAAAATCGCGCAACTTTGAAGTCGTATAAATGTGAAAGGGGCCTTAGTGTTTAGATTTACCAAAACCATATAATATTGGAGTCAAACCTAAGGAAAAATTGTATAGTGTATGGCCAGATTTGCATATTGCAATTTGGTTGTACAGATTTCTTTGGCTTTTGCATACATAGTTTTAGTAAATCTTATTGATTGAGATAATGTACAGTGTAATTCCACTAATATGTATGGACATCTGAGGAAAGATTCATTTCTGGGAGAAGCAAACACTCTGGTCCTGTTGACATTGGGCATATTGGAATCGCCTGCAAAATTGTGATTCTGCCTTCGATTCCAAAAATGCTTGACACATGTTTGGCTTTTACTTTTTTATGGCACCTTAGATGTGGTGTGATCCTGCTGCAATTGTCGTGACAAAAGGTTGTGTCAAACCAAGCCTTTCAAAATCATGCCAAGCTTGTAACCCAAAAAAAGAGCAGAAGCTTTTTTTGGCTGATAAACACGCATAAAGCAGTAAAGTAAAATGCAAGTGGAAACACCTGTTCCTGCATACACAATATCTCGACTCATTTCTAGATCCTATGTCACGGCCATAAATGTACCAATTTAGAGACTGCTCTATCCAGCACAGAATATCTCATGACTTGGATACAAGCTGTCTGTGGAAGGTCATCATGACTTGTCTGTTTTTAGTGGGAATGCTTTATAGTAGGGATGAGCTCCGCTTTCGATCCGAACGTATGTTCGACTCAAACATTGTCCGTTCGTACGTTCGACGAAATTCAAACAAAACGAGTTGTTTGCGCCAAATGCGAGTGACGCGCAACGGCCCATAATTCACTGTGGCTTTGTGCCAATTATGGCTCAGGGCTTTAGCACACACCCCCACACTAAAAAAACCGCCTGCTAGGTGGCCTCGTGTAGTGTGTTCTGGCTTGTTATTGAGAGAAGTCCTATAGAGAGATTGACAGTGTCTTTTCTACCAGATAGAGCAGGCAGGCTAGTCAGTTTAGCTTAATTTACAGTGTAAAGTATATATACATCCCTAGGAGTTGTACATATATTTATACACTCCATAGCTTAGCTAGATCAGCTATTCCTATTTGTCAGGTAGGAGATTGTGCTAGCAGCAGTGTTCGAACGTGTTTTGCCTGTGTGCTGTTTAGTTTACACCTAAACGTACTCGGTGTTTACTGCACGTTTGCTGTTTAATAGCACCTAAACGCGTTTGCTATAACTGCACGTGTGCTTTTTAATAGAACCTAAACGCAGTTGGTGTGACTACACGTGTGCTGTATAATAGCACCTAAATGCATTTGCTGTTAATGCACTTGTGCTGTATATTTTTCACTTAAACCTACTTGGAGTTTACTGCACTTGTGCTCTCCAGTTTGTACCTAAAGGTACGCGGTGTGTACTGATTTTGTCCTGTGCAGGCCATTAAAATGTCTGGAAGGACAACAAAGAGAGGCACGAGGGCAAGCAGGCTCTGCATCTAGAGGCAACGCTGGTGGTGGACATGGTGGACACGGGGCATCCTCTTCAGCACGTGGCCGTGTTTCTGAAGGAGTGTAAGGAGTCACGATATCTCATGGTGCTGTCCTGAGTCTTCTGGAAAACAAGTTACCGCTAAGTCTAACTTTGTCTGTGCTATTCTATGCCATTTTCTAGTATTTTCTATTGTATTTGAATTTTTTCTATTCAAATTCGATTTATTAGCATTATTTTGAATGCGGTAGTGTGTTTCGAATGCGGTAGTGTGTTTCGAATGCGGTAGTGTGTTTCGAATGCGGTAGTGTGTTTCGAATGCGGTAGTGTGTTTCGAATGCGGTAGTGTGTTTCGAATGCAACAAACTTAACTAAACGAATGGAAACTAAACTAATTTTTTCATCCTGCACATGTCTACATCTGACTGCCTGTGAAGGACTCCCGGAATTGGCAGCATCCGAGATCGGTTACATACCGAGCTTGTCTCTTGGAGATTCGAATTGATCCATGTGTGGGGAGCACCGCAGATAGATTGGTCATAGGCATGTCGGCCTGGTTCAGAGAACAATATCTTCTGGATCTGGTAAGCAGCCATTATTTTACCAATAGCTCGCTGGATATGTATATTCTGACACATCTATTCAACATGTCAGTTGCTACATTTTCACAATAATTCTGTGGATTAATGACGTTTTTGGACTTTTTATACAGATTTACATATGGATGTAGTCGATATTTGTTTAAGTGGTCTTATTTGCACATGTGTTCTCACATTTTGTTTTTTTCGATCTCCGCTCAGAATAGTGGGTTTAACTCAAACATCACATTCAACATATTTAATGTATATATTTCTTTGCGTGATTAGGTTGCACACTTTTTGATCTTTTTCCATTTGGATATAGTTTATGCAGATTAGTGGTCTCCTGAAATATGTAAGGCCTTCCCTGAAAAAGATTTCCGGTTGGGAGCATGTGCTGCTTTAAAACCTGGATGTACCTTTTAGTATTGGCTGTGTCTTTCTAGATGTGCAAGCTACCCATTCTATATACACTAAAGCAACCCTATACTGTCAGACGTAGGCTTTTGAACTTGGCGCTGATAACAAGCCAGATCATCAGTGAGGTTGTTAATGTACTGCCTCCTGAGGATCACTGACATCCAATATTGCTTTTAGGCCTTGTCCCTTAACCAGGGGTGAAGTCCTGAGGAAAAGTGTGGGAACTCCCAGCCAAGATCCACTCCCCCACCAAAAAAAAAAGATACGCTCATATGCATAACTACTAAACCGCAAGTTCTTTCTAAATCCCACGATAACTCGCAGCAGACCTCCGCAATGTCTCCTGGGAACAATGACAAAAGCTCCCAGGAGACATTGCGGCATCGAGGAAGTGACAAATACCCGCACACTACCCGGTTAATCCATATTCAAGTGGCCAGTAACATAGAGGATTATTAAGGTTCGCCTGACAGTGATTCGAGCTGGGCATCGACACTTGGTGAAGAATTGGCTAGGGCAGCTTGGCTGCTCTAGTACTGCAAGGGGAATGGAGTTCCTGCTGTGAAAAAAGTGGCGAAACTCCATTCTAATGCATTCTCGCAGGACTTGAGCCCTGCCTTAAATGCATATTTCTTTCTCGTACATCACGGGACACAGAGCGGCATATTCATTACTATATGGGTTATATGGGTACCTTCAGGTGTGGACACTGGTGTAATCAACTTCACAGGAAGTTCCTCCCTATATAACCCCCTCCCACTGAGAGTGCTTTAGTTTTTTTTCGCCAGTGTCTTAGGTGTTGGTCACGTCTAGCTGTCCCTCGGAGGTCTCGGGACCCAGGATAGCTAGCCGGATCCGTCCGAAGTGCTTCAAAGCCAAGGTGTACGGTACCCGGGCCCTGCCTGCGTGGGGTTTGCCTATAATGCCTCTCCTTGGAGGGCTGGATTCTGGGCTCCAGTGCCTTGGTCTCTTCCAGGACTAAACGCTACTGATGCCAGGATGCTATATAGGTCCAGGGGTGTGGGTTCCTTAAACACAGGACCCCGGTCCCTGAAGGTCCGAGACAATACCCACGGAGATGGGGAAGATTGGGCCTCTTGCAATTTGCAATACCCTGCGGCGTGGAGCAGGTAAGAGGGAACCTGCGGGACTTGGTTCGACAGTAGGTATCCCCCTGGGGGTTCTGGGTTGGCTAACAGTATGCTTGTGCATCAGCCACTATCTCCACTATGTCTGTGTGGGCAGGATGGGATACTAATGTTTACCCAGATAACATGTAGATATATGTATACTTGTGTAAGATATATATTTGCTACTCACCCCAGGTCTGCCTGTTAGCATTGATACTGCAACCCCACATGTTTAAAAGAGGAAATTGCTGGTAAAAACTCCTGTTTCTTAGGAAGCCCATGGGGACAGCTTCCTCTGTGTGTGCACTACAATAAGATTAGTGCTTACCTGGTGTCTGTTGGTGCTGCCTAGCGCTGGTCCATGTTGTTCCTCTGCTCTGCTTCCTCCCATGTGGTTTCCTCAGCGTTCAGCGTGGGGGGGTGCGCGCGCGTGTGCGCGCGCGTGCACGCCGCCTTTTATAGCGTCGGCGTGCGTCGGGGGGGCGGGCCAGCAGCGTCAGGGTCTGTTTAAAGAGAAAACTTTTTCTCTGGCTGGTCTTTCCCTCCTGGAGGCAGAGGAAGAAAGGATACAGAGCGTGCAGCTGGGTCTTTTGGCCACACAGGGACACCTAGTGGCGGTTTGGTGGATCTTCAGGTCTAGGACTTAGGTCCACTATTGACCAGAAAAAAAAAAAAAAGGAAGTTTTTTTGCTTAAAGGGACTCAGCCTTAGATCCAGCAGTATCTGAGTTTACCTTGGACTCCGGCTAACGGGCATTGGTGTGTCAATACTCACAGGTTTCCTCAGTATTGCCACCTCCCAGGCGGGTAAAAAAAAAAAATTTTTTTGGAAAAAAAAAAAAAAACTAGTTTTTTTCATTTTCCTCATACCTGTCCTCATATTGGTTACTCCTAGCTGCAACAGTCAGGTGTTGGCTATAGGGGTGACTCAAGGTTGTACAATGGCTCCAAAGGGATCTGGACCAGCTAAGGCTGCTAAAGGTGCCAAGAAGCAAAAGGGGTCTCCATCGGGGTCAGAGGATTTGGGCCAGGCTTCAACGGCCCACCCTCGCCAGTTAAAACACCGAGTGGCATAGTACAAGAGCCATTGGGGTGCTGGGGGCAGAGGCGGCCCCCGATCCACCCATTCCCGTTTTCGTGACGGAAGAAATGCTAGCAGCCACCATGAGTGGGCTAGAGAAAAAGTTAACTGCGTTGTTTGCCCGTCCTTGGCCAAGTAGCAAGCGGGCTAGATCCCCCTCACCCAGTGTGGGGTTTTCAGATGCGGAGGTCTCCTCTTCAGAGGAACGGGACCCACAAGGGGATCAGGCAGACCCAAGTCCCGACGGTTCAGACAGGGAAGATTCCACTATAGATGAATATTTCTCGGCCTCTCAAGCGGAGAGCCTGTGGATCCAGTCTTTGACAGATATGGTTCGCACTGCCTTTAAACTTCCAGTGCCAGAACTAGTAGCCCCGGAGGTATCCTCATTGGGTTCTTTAAAGGCTCCATTAACTTGTGCGTCTTTTCCAATGCACCCCCTTCTGCGGAACGTGATTTACCAGGATTGGGCTCGACCTGATAGAATCTTTGTCCCTCCTAAAAGATTCTCTATTCTCTACCCTATGGAAGAGGAATATTTAAAGAAATGGGCACTCCCCACTGGACGCGGCCATTTCCTGCGTGAATAAATCCCTGACCTGTCCGGTTGAAAATGTCCAGATGTTCAAGGATCCGGTCGACAAGAAATTCGAGACCCTACTGAAAGCCGCTTTCACCTCAGTAGGTGCCATGGTTCAGCCAGCAGTAGCAGCCATTGGTGTTTGTCAGGCCTTGAAGGATCAGGCAAAACATATATTAAAGGACATGCCGGCTCAGCATACTCATGAATTAGCAGAATTCCCTAGGGCTCTCTGCTTTGCAGTAGATGCTATTAAGGACTCCATCCAACAGGCATCCCGTTCATCTCTACTGATGGTTCACATGCGTCGTCTTTTGTGGCTAAAGAACTGGTCAGCAGAGGCACTCTGCAAAAAGCTTTTAGCAGGGTTTCCCTTTCATGGGGGAAGACTATTCGGGGAAGACCTAGATAAATATATCCACACCATATCAAGTGGAAAAAGTACTTCCTTACCGGTCAAGAAAAGACCGCGTGGGCCTACGTTTAAACGACAGGCCATTGTAGGCTCGGCCCCTTCGACTTCTCGTCAGTATCGACGGCCTCCCGGGCGTCCAGCGGTTAATAGCCGCCCACAGGGTCAAGAAGCCGCGGCAAACAAGAGAACCTGGTCTCGCAAGCCGGCTAAACCAGTCATCAAATCAGATTCATGAAGGGGCGCCCCCACTCTCTCGGGTGGGGGGAAGACTTCGGTTTTTCTCCGAAGTCTGGAAGGCCAGAATTTCCGACTCTTGGGTTCGGTCCGTGGTAGCCACGGATACAAACTAGAGTTTCGAGAAATCCCCCCTCCTCATTTTCAGGGGTCAAGTCTTCCAAGCGACCCATTAAAAAGGGCCTCTCTCGTAAAGGCGTTGGATCGCCTATTGCTCCAAGGAGTAATTGTAGAAGTACCAACCCAAGAATGGGGTCGGGGATTCTACTCCAACCTTTTTGTTGTACCAAAACCCAATGGCGACGTCAGGCCTATATTAGACCTCAAACGCCTAAATCGCTTTCTAAAGATTCAGACCTTTCGTATGGACTCCATACGTTCAGTGACAGCCAGCCTGCATCAGGGCGACTTTCTAGCATCTATAGACATAAAGGATGCATATCTGCATGTGCCGATTTTCCCAGCACACCACAAGTTTCTTCGTTTTACGATAAATCAAAGTCATTTCCAGTTCGTAGCCCTCCCTTTCGGGTTGGCAACAGCTCCGCGGGTATTCACAAAGGTGTTAGCCCCGTGCTAGCCGTCCTAAGGACAGAAGGCATCTTGGTCCTGGCGTACCTGGACGATCTCCTGGTTATCGACAGATCAGCTTCCAACCTCAATCATGCAGTAGTCCGCACAGTGCGGCATCTAGAAGAATTCGGGTGGATTGTGAACCAAGAAAAATCAAAGTTACAACCCACAAGGCAGTTGGAATATCTAGGCTTTCGGTTAGATACAGAATGCCAGAGGGTATTTTTACCTCAAGGAAGATCAGGTCGTTGATTCAAACTATTCAAATAGTCTTAGGCAAAAAGAAGCCGACTATTCGCCTATGCATGCGACTGCTGGGAAAGATGGTGGCCGCCTTCGAAGCAGCGCCCTATGCCCAGATCCATACCAGAGTTCTTCAGGCAGCTATTCTCTCTGCTTGGAACAAGTCCATACAGGCATTAGACCGTCCATTAGTTCTTTCCCCAGGGTCAAGCGCAGCCTGTACTGGTGGCTGATCCCTCAAAAATTGTCAAAAGGGAAAACCTTTTGCCCCATCACGTGGGAAATAGTAACCACAGATGCCAGCCTAACAGGTTTGGGGGCAATCTTAGGAAAACGGACCCAGCAGGGACAGTGGTCAGAGGCAGAAAGTCTGCTTCCCATCAATGTCCTAGAGATCAGAGCTGCTCGGTTGGCTCTGGTCGCCTGGACTCTCCCCCCTGCAGGGTCTGCCAGTAAGGATACAGTCCGACAATGCCACGGCGGTGGCATATATAAACCACCAGGGGGGCACAAGGAGCCTAGCGGCTCAAAGGGAAGTAAACCTGATTTTTTTCATGGGCCGAAGCCCATGTACCCTGCATCTCAGCAGTGTTCATCCCAGGGATAGACAATTCTCAAGCAGATTTTTTGAGTCGTCAACAGTTACTCCCCGGGAGAGTGGTCTCTTCACCCCCAGGTATTCCAAGAGATTTGCCAAAGATTCGGAGTTCCCGATGTGGACATCATGGCAACAAGATTCAACAAGAAATTGGACAAATTCGTATCCCGAGCCAGGGACCCCTCGGCCTACGGGACCGATGCATTGGTTTGCCCCTGGCACCAGTTTTCTCTCCTGTATGCGTTCCCTCCACTACAGATGATTCTCCGCCTTCTACGAAAGATCAGGGTGGAGCGCAGGCCGGTGATCCTGGTGGCCCCAGCCTGGCCCAGAAGGGCTTGGTACGCACTCATAGTGAGGATGTCAGTAGGGGCACCGTGGCCACTCCCCCTGCGCCCAGATCTGCTGTCTCAGGGCCCGATTTACCACCCTGCTTCACAGCAGCTAAATTTGATGGCTTGGCGGCTGAATCCCTAATTCTTAAGGGCAGAGGCCTCTCAGCCCAAGTTATATCTACGTTAATTCAGGCTAGAAAGCCAGTCTCTAGAAATATCTATTACAGAGTCTGGAGGACCTATGTGGAGTGGTGCGAGTCTCAAGGAGGGCATCCTTGCAAATTTTTTATTGACAGGATCTTGCGATTCCTCCAGGTTGGCGTTGACAAGGGGTTGGCTCTTAGTACTCTAAAGGGGCAGGTGTCTGCCTTATCGATATGGTTTCAAAGGCCTTTGGCCACGCATTCGCTTGTGAAAACCTTCTTGCAGGGGGTCTTGCATGTAAATCCCCCTATTAGAGCTCCCCTCTGCCCCTGGAATTTAAATCTGGTCTTGTCGGCTTTACAAAAGCAGCCGTTTGAACCTCTGACAGAAATCCCTCTTGTGCTGCTAACCCGAAAGCTGGTTTTCTTGGTGGCTATGGCTTCGGCCAGAAGGGTCTCCGAGCTGGCAGCCTTGTCTTGCAGGGAACCGTACCTGATTCTGCATAAGGACAGAGTGGTTCTGCGGCCTCAACCTTCTTTCCTTCCTAAGGTCATATCCAGTTTTCACTTGAATTAGGACCTAGTCCTACCATCTTTCTTTCCTACTCCCCAGTCCAGAGAGGAAAGACTGCTTCATACTTTGGACGTGGTCCGAGCCATGAGGGTTTATCTCAAGGCTACAGAAAAGATTCGGAAAACAGATGTGCTTTTCGTTCTCCCGGATGGCCCCAAGAAGGGTCAGCCGGCTGCCAAGTCTTCCTTGGCTAGGTGGATTAAGCAGCTGATTTTTCAGGCCTATGGTCTGAAGCGCGTTCCACCTCCCTTATCAGTTAAAGCCCATTCTACGAGGGCCATGAGTGCCTCCTGGGCAGCACACCATCAGATCTCTATGGCACAGGTTTGCAAAGCGGCAACCTGGTCTTCCGTACATACGTTTACTAAATTTTATAAGTTGGACGTCGCAAAGGCTACGGACGCAGCATTTGGGCAGGCGGTCCTACGGGCAGCAGTATAGAATCCTCTGGCCCGGTTCACGCCCCCTTTTTTTCTGTTGGTGGAGCTATTTTTACCTCCTGATATATTTTCTGTTTGGCTATTTTTTGGCCTTACGGTCTCCCTCCCTTCATGGAGCATTGCTTTGGGACATCCCATATGTAATGGCTATGCGCTCTGTGTCCCGTGATGTACGATAAAGAAAAAAGGATTTTTAATAACAGCTTACCTGTAAAATCCTTTTCTTGAAGTACATCACGGGACACAGAGCTCCCACCCCTCTTTTGGGGAACATTGTGTAACCTCGGAGAAATTGCTTGCTAAAAAACTAAAGCACTCTCAGTGGGAGGGGGTTATATAGGGAGGAACTTCCTGTGAAGTTGATTACACCAGTGTCCACACCTGAAGGTACCCATATAACCCATATGTAATGGCTATGCGCTCTGTGTCCCGTGATGTACTTCAAGAAAAGGATTTTACAGGTAAGCTGTTATTAAAAATCCTTTTTTTTTCATCCTGCACATGTCTACATCTGACTGCCTGTGAAGGACTCCCGGAATTGGCAGCATCAGAGATCGTTTACATACCGAGATTGTTCTCTTGGAGATTCGAATTGATCCATGTGTGGGGAGCACCGCGGATAGATTGGTCATAGGCATGTTGGCCTGGGTTCAGAGAACAATATCTTCTGGATCTGGTAAGCAGCCATTATTTTACCAATAGCTCGCTGGATATGTATATTCTGACATATCTATTCAACATGTCAGTTGCTACATTTTCACAATTCTGTGGATTAATGACGTTTTTGGACTTTTTATACAGATTTACATATGGATGTAGTCGATATTTGTTTAAGTGGTCTTATTTGCACATGTTCTCACATTTTGTTTTTTCAATCTCCGCTCAGAATAGTGGGTTTAACTCAAACATCACATTTCACATTCAACATATTTCATGTATATATTTCTTTGCGTGATTAGGTTGCACACTTTTTGATCTTTTTCCACTTGGATATAGTTTATGCAGATTAGTGGTCTCCTGAAATATATCAAACAGAGCAGTGCAGCGCAAACCTAAATAGCATAATATTAATATTAAAACGAATTGCTCATACCAGTGAAGACATAATTGAATTAATAACAGTGAAGAAATAAAATAAAATAAAAAGAAAGTCCACATTTGCAAAGTGCAAACAAATCCTGTGATCAAAACAGTCAGAGTATCTCCACCATGTGACTTGGAAAACCAATATTTCAAATATTTCAAACGTGATCCCTTCACCAGTAAAGATGGGTACTCTCACCTCACACCAAGACCCTTGTTTTACCAAAGGTCTAAAACGCTTAGAACAAATGGCAGGAAATCCAGATGGCTCAAAGATGTGCAATTGTCAGCTGAAGGACCCGGAGATATGCAAGTATCCTCAGTGGCACCAACGAATCAATATGCAAAGAAAAAAGGCCAGATCTAAGAGCTTCCATATAAACCAGGTCTCTTTAATGAGTAAAAAATGTGCAGGGTACTGACATTCAAGTAGAAAATACAGGCATAAAACACCATATCAGGCAGCTCAAATGAAGATGTGGGACATCAAGGAGTGACATGGGATGGTTCCTGACCCCGGACGCGTATCGTAATACTACTTCCTCAGCAGGGCGGAACCTTCTAAATGTCCTCCTCGATATATATAGCCTGCTGTGCAGACAGCTCCAATCCCAGGACACAGATGGCGAAAAACTTTATTATTCGCTATTGCAGCGACAAACATAAAAAATACTCTTCATCGCCATCTTGTGGACAAAAAAGAGAATCGGAAAATAAACTAACATCACTTCTATGAAGTCCCACAAGTTCTTACAAAAAAATGACACAATGATAATTACATAATATTACATATAATATAACCACTGCTTGATTAAAATTACTAATTAGTCCTCAAACTAAACGTATGCTATAAAAAATAAAAAATTATTGGTTAATAATCGAAATATTAAAAATATAAAATAAAATATAAAAAAATATAAAAAAAATATAAAAAATAAAAAAATATATGGGTCAGGAACCATCCCATGTCACTCCTTGATGTCCCACATCTTCATTTGAGCTGCCTGATATGGTGTTTTATGCCTGTATTTTCTACTTGAATGTGAGTACCCTGCACATTTTTTACTCATTAAAGAGACCTGGTTTATATGGAAGCTCTTAGATCTGGCCTTTTTTCTTTGCATATTGATTCGTTGGTGCCACTGAGGATACTTGCATATCTCCGGGTCCTTCAGCTGACAATTGCACATCTTTGAGCCATCTGGATTTCCTGCCATTTGTTCTAAGCGTTTTAGACCTTTGGTAAAACAAGGGTCTTGGTGTGAGGTGAGAGTACCCATCTTTACTGGTGAAGGGATCACGTTTGAAATATTTGAAATATTGGTTTTCCAAGTCACATGGTGGAGATACTCTGACTGTTTTGATCACAGGATTTGTTTGCACTTTGCAAATGTGGACTTTCTTTTTATTTTATTTTATTTTTTCACTGTTATTAATTCAATTATGTCTTCACTGGTATGAGCATATTCGTTTTAATATTAATATTATGCTATTTAGGTTTGCGCTGCACTGCTCTGTTTGATATATTTACTTCAGGAATTTTGTGATTGTTCTTTTGGTGTTCAGCTTGCATCCATATGAAATTCACTCTTTGAGTATTTTTCATTTTTTACACTTATTATTTTTATTTTTTTCTGATCTTTATATTTTTGCGCTGATTGCACCCCCCCTGTCTCCTGAAATATGTAAGGCCTTCCCTGAAAAAGATGTCCGTTTGGGAGCATGTGCTGCTTTAAAACCTGGATGTAGCTTTTAGTATTGGCTGTGTCTTTCTAGATGTGCAAGCTACCCATTCTATATGCACTAAAGCAACCCTATACTGTCAGACGTAGGCTTTTGAACTTGGCGCTGATAACAAGCCAGATCATCAGTGAGGTTGTTAATGTACTGCCTCCTGAGGATCACGGACATCCAATATTGCTTTTAGGCCTTGTCCCTTAACCAGGGGTGAAGTCCTGAGGAAAAGTGTGGGAACTCCCAGCCAAGATCCACTCCCCCCCCACCAAAAAAAAAGATACGCTCATATGCATACCTACTAAACCGCAAGTTCTTTCTAAATCCCACGATAACTCGCAGCAGACCTACGCAATGTCTCCTGGGAACAATGACAAAAGCTCCCAGGAGACATTGCGGCATCGAGGAAGTGACAAATACCCGCACACTACCCGGTTAATCCATATTCAAGTGGCCAGTAACATAGAGGATTAAGAGGATGTTCGCCTGACAGTGATTCGAGCTGGGCATCGACACTTAGTGAAGAATTGGCTAGGGCGGCTTGGCTGCTCTAGTCCTGCAAGGGGAACGGAGTTCCTGCTGTGAAAAAAGTGGCGAAACTCCGTTCTAATGCATTCTCGCAGGACTTGAGCCCTGCCTTAAATGCATATTTTTCCAGATTCTTAGTATGTTTTTGATATATGTACTGTAGACTATAATAAATTTAACTTTTCAGTTTTATGTTTAACATTTTGTTGAAATTGACAAATTTTAGTTGCAGCTTTTCAGATTGGTAAACCTCTGTCCAGACACTCTGACTCTCTAAGATGATATATACCCAGTCTTGTTACTGACCTGTCGCTAATTACCCTAAAATTGGAACTAAACTGTGACTGCCTTTTTATTCTCTAGGGTTTTTGGGGGGGGGGGGGAATGTTTGGGGGTTTTAAGTAATCTAGCAAAAAACATGTTTTAATCTTGTAAACAAGTCTGAAAAATAAACAAAATCCTTAAGGGCCCTTTCACACGAGCGGACGAACGGTCCGCTCATTACAAGTCCGTTTACGGACTTGTAATGGGTCCCTATGGGAGCGAATCCGTTAGCGGATGATGCATCCGCTAACGTCCGCTCGATCCGCATCTGTTTTTGCGGAAGGAAGAATGTCCTATTTTTCTTCCGTCCAGCCAAACGGATCGGATGGAAACGGACAGACGGTCCGTTTCCATCCGACTCCCCACAGGGGAGAGCGGAGGAGAGACGGGGCGGTCCCTGCACAGTGTGCGGGGACCGCCCCGTCCGCCCGACAGCTCAGCGGAGACCCCCCTGCTGAGCTGACAGACACACGGAGTGGACCGAAAAACGGTCCGCTCCGTGTGAAAGGAGCCTTGCGGTGTTCCAGGCATTTTTAATGTTAAGTCAGCAGCTACAAAAAGTGTAGCTGCTGGCTTTTAATAAACATGCACTCACCTGCTCCACGTTCCAGCAAAGTTCCGGCTGGAGCTCCGCTCCTCTCCCCCTCCGGCCAGGGTCCTCATTGTTACTGTGTGGGCACCCGGTCAGGCACTCACTGCATGTCTGATTCGACAGGCGATCGCCTGGGACCTGTTGCGTGTCCCAGGTAATCTGCTACAGGGAGGAAGGAGGAAGTGGGAAAGGATGTCCCACTCCTCCTGAAGCCCCCACTCCCCCCCCAAAAAAATTACATGCCTAAATGTGGCATGTAAGGGGAGAGTGGATTACGTGGAAGTTCCACTTTTGGGTGGACCTTCGCTTTAAGTGGTTAAAAGCAATGTGCAAATAGTGACATAGTATTGACTGCCATTTTATTCTCTAAGGTGGTAAAAGAAAAAAAAAATAGTTTGGGGGTTCTAAGTAATCTAGCAAATATGGTAAATCTCAGAGGCTCGGTCCTTAAGTGGTTAAACTGCCTGGGGCCCAATTTTTATTTTGTTTATGCGATTTACTACCGCTTTAATTCCCCCCTCCCCTTTTTACAAGTTACAGGGATGGAGACAATGGTATATTAATAGCCATTCCTTTTACCATTCCTTTTTATTCTAAATGCTAATTTAAGTTACACCTTCCCCCCCACCCCTTCCCTCCAACTCCCCCCTTTTCAAATCCTTCCTGCTCTTCCTTGTTAATACTACTTTGCCATATGTTTTGTTGCCCTGTCTCAGCTTTTTTGAGATGTATTGCTGCCATAAATTTTAAAAATTTTAAATTGCCTTTTTTCTTAAAATTGAAAATTATTTTAGTATAAACATTTTGATATGTGTTCTATTTAATGTGAATAAAATATGGGTTTTAGTTTTGCAAATTCTTGCATTCGGTTTATCTAGATTTTTCAGATTTTTGTGTCCCAATGAAAATTGAGATGTCTGGCTGCTGAGAGCAAATTTCCTTTTAGCAGTTTTATAAAATCAGGCCCAGTTATTTAATGGAATCGCCGCAGTATTCAGGGAGATGAGATAAGTGCAAATTGGTTAAAAGTTCTATAATGTCTTTGAAATTAACAGGTTTTAACCACTTAAGGGCCACTTCACTCCGATATACGTAGACAGAATGGCATGGCTGGGCACATCAACATATCTGTACGTTGCTCTTTATGCCCAGCCATGGGGTCGCGTGCACACGACCCGGTCCGAAGCTCCCTGACTGCGGGGACCCGATCGCCACTGGAGCTTCCCCCGTTCACTGTGGCGGTATCATCATCGAACGTGTGATCCCTTTTATAGGGATACTCAATCGATGACATCACAAACACACATTAGGTCACACATAACCCCTTCAGCGCCCCTTGTGGTTAACTCCCAAACTGCACTGTTATCACAATAAACCATGCATTGTAATGCATTTGTTGCTGTTAAAATGACAATGGTCCCAAAAATGTGTCAAAATTGTCTGAAGTGTCCGCCATAATGTCGCAGTCACGAAAACAATCACTGATCACCGCCATTGGTAGTAAAAAAAAATGCAATAAAACTATCCTAAACTAAGGGGAAAAAAAATTATATATTTTTGGGGATATTATAGCAAAATGTAAATATAGAATATTTCTAAATTGTCCTATTTTTGTTTATAGCGCAACAGATAAAAAACGTAGAAATCAAATACCACCAAAAGAAAGCTCTATTTGTTGGAAAAATAGGACGCCAATTTTGTTTGGGAGCCGTGTCGCACGACCGCAATTGTCGAAGCGACGCTGTGCCGAATCGCAAAACCTGGCTGGGTTCCTTTAGCTGCCTAAAGGTCTGGGTCTTAAGTGGTTAAGAAATCCAGCATTAGACAAAAGGATTTATGTTTTCTAAGCATTTGCCAAACCCTTTGTACAGAAAAGCTGTAGCTAAATTTTCCTATAACGTTATGTCAGCAACTGGTTACAAATATATTTTTTTGGTAATCTGGATCCATTATTTTTCCCACATTACGTGTTTAATAGAAAAACCCTGTACGAGTCAAGACGATGAGGTCCTTCATATCATATTTGGAGAGCAGAAATGTGCAGAGCAGGGC
This sequence comes from Rana kukunoris, assembly GCA_029574335.1. Taxonomy (NCBI): domain Eukaryota; kingdom Metazoa; phylum Chordata; class Amphibia; order Anura; family Ranidae; genus Rana; species Rana kukunoris. Next base: position 153,220,990 of record CM056054.1, on the reverse strand, counting down.
TCAAGTCCTGTAGGAACGGAGCCCCTGCACTTTTTTCACAGCAGGAACGCAGTTCCCTTTGCAGGACTTAAACAGCCGAGCCAATCCTTCACTAAGCGGCAATGCCCAGCTCGAGTCACTGTCAGGGGAAGGCGAGTTATTGTGGGATTTAGAAAACGTAAAATTCTTTCTAATTCCTGCGATAGCTGGCGGCAGACCTCTGTAATGTCTTCTGGGAACAATGATAAAAGCTCCCAGCAGACATTGCGGCATCTAGGAAGTGACGGAATATGCGCACACTACCTGATGAATCCACGGACAGTAACATAAATTACCAAGGTACAGTGGATCGGAAAAAATGCGGTTTAGTAATTATGCATATGAGCGTATCATTTTTTTTATAGTGGGGGAGTGGATCTTGGGTGGGAGTTCCCACACTTTGTTCCCCAGGACTTGACCCCTGGTGCAGAGGATTTATATCCACGATGCTCATTTTCCATTCTGCCTTTTAAGACGCACCCAAGAGGGAATAAAACAAGAGACCTGCAGCATTAAAGGGGTTGTAAAGACAAAAATATTTTCCTCTTAAATGAGAATCTGACAGCAGCTAATAAAGTAAAAAGTAATGTTTTGCATTATAACTAGTTTGATACCTGTTTGAAATCGAGCTGTTTTATTCACCTCCGTCACTCCTGAATCGTTGTTCTCACTGACTTCCTGGTTTGCAGTGTGCATTCATTCTTGCTACATCACGGCCTAATGAGAACTACAGTTCCCATTAGGCTTAGCCTCCATGCCTGTGAGGGATAAGAGAGCATCTTCATGCAGGTTTGTAGTCAAAGGGAGGGGGTGAGCACATTCTGCTTTCCCCCATGCAAAACAACTCAGGTGCTGGTGGAAAGCAAGAAGAGGAGAGACAGGAAATGGCATTTTCAAACCTGGAATACTGTATTTTGGAGGTCAAAAGGAAAAACGAGGTAAGTGATATTTAAACGCTCTAGCTTACAGCAATCAATTGATCTAATAAAAAACAAACCTTTAGTGTTCCTTTAAACCTACACCATGCTCTATACAATAGAACACAGAGAAGGGATTTTAGCCTTTCATTTTCTTCTGAGTAGAACTGTGCCTGATACCATTATCCCTGAGCTTAAATTGAGCTGCCCACACATATATAATGTGGAACATGCATAAGTGATTATAGAGCTTCAGCATAGCTGTATCCTGGCTTAGGCCAACAAGGCCTAGGGCAGCAGGTTGCACGGGGGCAGCACGGAAAGTCTCCACCGGCTTGCACTATTAGTGTAGCACTGTTAGTGTAGCACCAGTCTTATGGGGCGGACTGGGCAGAGAGGCAAGCATTCCGCAACTGTAGGGGGGCGGAGCTTCTAGTTTTGACTGTCCTATCATCCTGGACCACAAACCTTCCTCACTGCTATGTTTTCTGCTGTACCATTGGTTACATCTTTAGACCTCTCCATAAAATTATCAGAATTTTGGGCCTAAAGTAGAACTTTAGGAACACTTTTCTATTTAATTTTGGATAGAGGTAAGGGTAAGGGAAGGGCAGGTCTTTAACAGCAAGGGGTGTTGCCTTGACAGGAAGTGGTGGGTCATATTTAAATTAGGGGTGCACGAGTTTAGTCAGGCCTAGGCAGCAAAAACCTAAATACATCCCTGCTTCAGAGCATAAATGACCAGATACAGACTTGGTAAAGTGTGCAGGTGTTTGTGATTTATAGAAGTTCAGCGAACTGACCAGGTAGACTAAATGGTTATGGAAAGGATTGAGGTTATGGAGGTTTTAGTGATTATCAAGCTTCCGAGAAGAGCTGTCCAAATACAGATTGGCTAGCGTATAGATACATTTGAGTGATTATAGAATGTCCAAGGAGGTGACAGATACAAATGAGGTAAAATATTGGGAGGTACTATATGTGCGATATATCTTGTCGCCTCTTCTCAGCTCTATAATCACATAAAGTTCCCCCCCTATATTTTACCCAATCTGTATCTGGTCACCTCTTCTCAGAAGCTCTATACAGACGGGGTAATGTGCAGGAAGATATAAGTGATTCTAGAACTTCCAGAGAAGAGGGGATCAGATACAAACGGTTATATACAGGGCTTTTTTTCAGGGGGCACTTGGTGGAAATTTGTTCAACCACCTCTGGCTCAGACCCTTTGTGGGGGGGGGGGGGGCTGCTCAACACAATCACTTGTTAAACCCAAAACCAGACTTCTGTGTTTACAATTGACAGCTCTGCACTCTGTGTGTAACACCCCTGAACTCTGCACTCTGTATGTAATGCTCTAATTTAGTGTCCCTTAAAGACCCTCCTACTCCTGAAATTTGACCACATCCACTATTATGTGATTTGGAGGGTATGTGGGTGGAGGGGCTTTGGGGGATCGTGGTTGAGTTCCAGCACCTATTTGAGAAAAAAAGCCCTGGTTAAATATGAAGAGGTATGAGTGATTTATAAAACTTCTGAGAAGAGGATCCAAGACAGATAGATTAGTAAATGTGTGAGTGATCATTGAGTTTGAGGAGTTAACCAGATAGACTGGGCAATGTATGGAGGGGTATGAATGATTATAAAGGATTGGAGGAGAGTCAAACAGATGTAGAATGAATAAACTATGTTGGTGGGTAAAATATGCTGATATTATAGATCTTCAGAGGAGCAGTGACCAGATATAATGTAGATTGTGTAATATATGTGTAAGGCTGACTGCGGGTCAGCTTGAATTTGTAGTAGTCGGGAGGTATTTAACCCACCCTCCATCCTCCTTTCTGGGCGACGGTTCTCTCGTGTGATGCCTCCCATGTTACAGGTCGCTTCGGTGCAACCGTGACATTTCCGGTTTACTTGCAGGGGATGTGTGGCAGCTTCGGAGCTTTCCTGTCCAGTACTCATGCAGACAAAGGTATCGTGGGGGGTCTACAGGCAGGGGAGGGACCACCCGCTTCTGGTGCTGTGTAACATGTCAGGTGTCTGCTGCAAGTCGACCAGTTAAAGACTCATTTGCTCATGCTTCCCCCGTTGTGGCCAGCATGGGTGGTCAGAGGACTCAGGGTAGAGGTAGGTAAGATGGGAGGTGAGTTGTGGGGGATGTTTGCTAGTGCATGCAATATTAACACAGGGCATGTCTACAAGGCGTATCAGGACATTAAGCAGCATTGTAATGTGTGGTATAAGTCTGTCTAAAGGGGGTTGTTTGGGGGTGTTCCTGAATGGTGGGGAGGTGGTGACAGTGTCACTCAAAGCTGGTCAGAGGCTTGCGCCCCCCCAGTACAGCAAGTATAGATTACACCCTTCCTTCCCTACTGGCAGTAATTGGACTTACCGGACTTGCCCTTGTCAATCAGGTTTCTCATTCTATCTTCCCCTGTCTCAGGATTCTGGTTGAAGTGTGTATGTGATCAGTTTTCAGTTTGTGAGCTCTGAGTATGTATTTAGTCAGACTGGATGCGGTTGCCTTTCTCATGCGGTTGCCTTTCTCATGCGGTTGCCTTTCTCATGCGGTTGCCTTTCTCATGCGGTTGCCTTTCTCATGCGGTTGCCTTTCTCATGCGGTTGCCTTTCTCATGCGGTTGCCTTTCTCATGCGGTTCTCATAAAAAAACCTGGATTTATGAAAAGTCTCTCGCGTAGCTTCCAGTGCGGCTACGTCAGCCAACAGCTGCTTTACCACGCATGCTCGACTTCACCGCTGCTTTATCGCGGATGCTATTTTTGGGGCCAGAAAAATTATAGACCTGGGTGGTTGGAGTGGCAATTTGTTTAGGCTCGTCATCGGCAGCACCGCATCCAGCCCTGCACCTAAAATGCCTCTAGGCTGTTCTTTCTAGTAACCCGTACTGAAGGAAAGTAGGAGGGGAAGCTTGGAGAGGGGTGCAGGCCCCGTGCATAGCACTGCATGTATATTATTTATGGCAGGTCGAGGAAAAACAGAGCTATGATTTGTCAAGTTATTGCAAAGAAAACTTTCCTCATATGAGAAATCCATCCACACTGCATGATGTACATAATGTGAAGGGCTATGCAATCTGTTCAGGAACTAATACAGCAGCCTGACATACGGGAGCCTCTGCTTACACATGACCCTTGTAGTCTGGATAAACCCCTACTGACCCATTACCTGCTTCCCATATTTCCCAAAACCTGACCTTTTAAAACCCCCAGTAAAAGACGACACATGAGTTTGGAGTAAAAACTGGCCATAGCAGCCTTTTATTAAACAAATTAAAATTTAATTTAAATATTTTAATCATTTAAAACAACATTTAACGGCAACATTATAACACACCCACATCCTGTTGGTCTTTGACAGTACCCCTCAAAACTTAAACCATACCACCACTACACTGCGGGACCTTTTACCATACCAGGCCTTCAGCTGTAAAAGCTCTGAGATGCCCCATTACCCACAGTGCAAACAATAACGTATTCCAGCGGACCCCGTTCTGCTGGAATACCCCAGAAGGGGCCCATATCACTGCTAGACCCCCACCACTTCCATCCAATCTGTTCTATTCCGCCATCAAAGACCAAAGGACACTGCCGTTATCATTGCTATGACGACCTGAATCCCTGACCTGAAAGAAAGAAAGACGCACAACAAACACGGAGGGTGGGTGGGAAAACTGCCTCCTTCCTCATTCTCTTCCTGACTGTCTTGTGCTGGCCCCGCCGCCCCCTTGCAGCAAACTTCCTCCTAACCACCCCTCTTGGCCAAACATCAACTTCCCTAGTTTCCCATCCACAGGCTCATGCCTAACCCTGCATTATGCTCCACTTTGTTCCCCTTCACTCCAGGCTTCCCTAATCCATCTGCACAGCCCTGCAAAATATATGTATGGGAGGTCAAGGAAAATTAGAGCAGAGTCTGATCTGTCAATTGCTGGATTGCCTCCACTGCTTTACCTCCAATCAGGGGCCAAAGAAGCGGAGTGAGTTTCCCGGTAGCCCTCACACTAAAGACTTGTATACCATCATGGCATCCCAGGACAGTGAATACTGGTTTCCCCTTGAGGGCAGAACACGTGTGGCCTGCTTTGTTCCTGGGTGGCCGTGGGAGAAGGAGAGGGCACCCAGGGTGGGTTGGCAGAGAAGGAATGATCCCCTGGCTGTTTGGTGGAGGAGATGGCCCTAGGGTTAGCCAAAAATGGAAAAGCTGGTCCTGGGATGGTATTTTTTTTTTCGTAAACACTTCAGACTCTACCAACCAACACGAGACTTGCTCACCTATTTGCTTATAACGTCTCTGCTATGGTTTCGCATCATTTGTGGTTTTCCCTTTTAATTATTTTTCTAACAATCGTAGTTCTCGGCATTGTGGTATATACTCTTAATACTCACCATTTTGGGTCCCTAGTGCCCATCTAGTCAACAAGAGATTAGTAATACATCTGTGTCTCAATGAAGATTAATTCCCTCCCCCCTTCTCTTCCCGACCTCTCTGCCCCACTAACGGCTTTCAAACTTCTCTATCCCACAACGCTACCTCATACCTATTAAATGATGTTGTATTAAAGGGGTGTTCCAGCCGCAATTTTTTTTTAAAGTCAGCAGCTACGAACGGTGTAGCTGCTGACTTTAAATAGGGACACTTACCTTGTCCTACTTGCCCGCGCTGATGGGGCCCCCCCCCCCCGATGCCGGTCCCACGATCGCTCCGGGTCCCGCGCCGCCATCCACACTATGGGAAACAGGCAGTGAAGCCATACGGCTTCACTGCCCATTTCCTACTGCGCCTGCACAAATCTCACGCTGGCTTGTGAATGGACGGCTGCTCTCTGAGAACACACACAGTTCCCAGAAAGCAGCGCGCCCCATTCACAAGCAGAAGAAGAAAACCGCGGTGTGGAAGAGGCAGATTACGGACTTCCGCATAGCAACAGGTATTTCGGATGAGTATTTTTTTTTTCACGTTTTTTTTTATTTAATTTTTTTAAGCAAGATGAGACATTGTTGTTTTCCTGGGTGGAACTCCGCTTTAAGCGCCCATCATTTCTGCATATTTCATCGTAAGCTTGTACCTTTACCAGTCCTTCCACTTCTCTTCTTGTTGTAGAGAGCTTCAGAACTAATTTCTCTATACTGTGCCGGGACCCACATTTCCCCAGTGCTATTTTACTCATTTTAACCCAATTCATTATTCATGATATTACGATCGCATGGTGCTATTTTCTTATAGCGGGTGTCCCTAACCCCCCTTGTGCCTTATCTTTAATCAATAATGTTAGTTTAATACGTGTTTCCCAAGGCGTCTTCCAGGACAGCCCTTGAGAGATGGAGCTCCTCCCTGGACAGGAAACACATCACCTCCAGCGCTTTAAAAGGCGGTCCCTCAGGCATCTGGTCAGTTTTTATGTGTTTCCTCAATCGAAGGAGACATGTTGCCTTGAGGAACCGTCTTTCCAGAGGGATGGATCTGGGAGAGTGTCCATCTCCAAAAAGCTGAGGGAAGACAGCTAGGCTGGGCCTTCCCTCACCTATTGAATCTCTCCGCTTTTTGGCCGCGGGTTCCCTCCGACTGGGTCTGGAGTTCCCCATTTCCTCCTTCCCTCCGGTGCCCGGCGAGGGAGTGGGCAGTGATGACATGCATGGCGGTGGTGTCGGCAGCGAGAGAACGCTCTCCTCGTGGGGACGCCGTGACCCGGAAGTCGCTGGGCGTAGCTTCCGGGTCGGATGCGCGTCATCACTGTGCGCCGGAAGCTGTGGTTCCGGTTTCTGGCGCGGGAAGTTTGGAAGGCCGAGCCGGCGCGTATAAAGGCAGCTAGCGCGGGCTGAACGCTGCCTGCATACCAGATAAAGATGGACGCTGTACACGCGCCAGGGGAGTCCATCGCCGGCTCTTCACAGGTAGGCTGGCTGTGCCAGAGCCCTTTTTTCCTGTGTATTTCACCTATGTAAAAGGGGAGCTAATAGGAATGTGTACCTATGTTTAGCTCAGTGGGCACCTTAGGATGGCTTGCGTTTTCTCTAAAAAGAGACCCTCTCTCTGTTTGTTCCCTATCAGAAAAAGCCAAAGGACCACAGTGTAAAAGTTCCTTCTAGCAATAAGTGTGCCACATGTAATGCTAGACTTGCATCAGGTTATACCAAAAGCCTATGTGGACCCTGTATTACAACTGTGATAAGCAGTGAGGAGGATTCCCCACTTAACAAGTTTTTGGGCTCTTTCAAAGAGGAAATGAAAGCAACTTTTCAGTCCTTTAGAAAACGTATTGCTGACTCGCAAATTTTAACTCCGGCCATCACACAAGAGGTGCCCACCTCTCCCATTCCGGTAGCGTCAGGAACAGGTGATCCTGTGGATGAGGAGATCTCCCTTAGAAATCCTGATTCAGATTCCTCCCAGTCAGATTCTGGGCAGGAAGATGATCAGAGTGACTCCCGCACACCCACTAGATTCAAGCTCTCTCAGGAGGAGGTAGATGAATTAATTGGGGGCCATTCATGAAACGTTGGAGATGAAGGAAATAAAGACTTCTCTCTCACGGCATGATAAAATGTATCAGGGGTTAAGCAAGAAAAAGCAAAAAGTTTTTCCAGTGCACAAGCTAGTTTCAGACTTGGTGCTTAAAGAATGGGAGGAACCTGACAAAAGGCCTTTTCTAGCGGTTTGAAAAGGTTTCCTTTTGAAGACCCTAAGGCGGTCTGGAATCGGTCCCCTAAACTGGATGCCCCCCTATCAAAAGTATCAAAGCACTCAGACTTGGTGTTTGAGGACATGGGACATTTAGCAGATCCCATGGACAAAAGGGGAGATGTTATCCTCAAAAGATCCTGGGATGCAGCCATGGCTAATCTTAAGCCAGCCCTGGCAACTACGTGTGTAGCGCGTAATTTAGAATTTTGGCTCAAACAGCTACAGGAACACATGACAGCGGGTACTCCTAGAGAAGATTTATTAAAATCTCTTCCAATGCTGTTTAAGGCAGTTGGTTTTATCGCAGATGCTTCGGCAGAATCGGTAAAGCTTTCAGCCAGGTCAGCTTCACTGTCAGTAGCAGCGAGGAGAACTCTTTAGCTCAAGACTTGGCCAGGAGACACCACATCTAAATTACGTATTTGTAGCGTTCCTTTCTCAGGTAACCTTTTGTTTGGCACTCCGCTAGATGAAGCATTAGAACGCACGGCGGATAAAGAGGACTTTTCCTGAAAAGAAAAAGCCTTTTAATAGGAAGTTTTTTCGTTCCTTTAAGGGGCAAAAGAAAACACAAGAGAAAGGAAAATCAAATAGACCCTGGGCGGCGCAAGGAGGGAAACAAAAAGCAAGTGCTCTTTAACCCCCCTGACAAAAATCCCAAATCTCAATGAGGCCAGGATCCAGGTGGGAGGAAGACTGGGGGATTTCCTTCCACAATGGATAAAGTTGACCTCCAACAACTTTGTCAGGGGAGTCATAGGAAAGGGCTATGCCCTGGAGTTCAGTCAGTTGCCACCAACAAGATTCTTGGTTACACAGCTGGCAAAGGACCCGGTAAAGGCACAGGCACTACAACTTCTCATAGGAGAATTTGTAGATCAAAAAGTCCTAATACCAGTTCCCAAACAAAAAGGTCGGGGATTTTACTTGCACGTCTTTCTGGTACGAAAGCCATCAGGGAAGTACCGCCTGATTTTCAATCTAAAACCGTTGAATACAGTCATTCAATACAAAAAATTCCGGATGGAATCTATTTATTCTGTCAAGAATTTGCTTCATAAAGATTGCTTTATGGCAAAGATAGATCTGAAGGATGCCTACCGCCACATTCCTATCAGAGTAAGCTCCCAAAAATATCCTTTGCATAGCTGTTCGAATAGGGGAAAAGATTTTCCACTATCAGAGCCAAGCCCTCCCCTTTGGCCTCTCCTCGTCCCCGAGGATCTTTACCAAGATCCTTTTGGAGACGTTGGCTCCTCTAAGACTCCAAGGAATAACAGTTGTCCCATATTTGGACGACCTGTTGTTCCTGGCACCAACAAAGCAAAAGCTACCCGGGGACCTAGTGGTCGTCACGCAGTGGTTGACTGTTAGGCTGGATAGTCAACAGGGAAAAGTCAATCCTCATTCCCACACAGGAAATCCTGTTCTTGGGCTACATAGTAAGTTCGACAGAGAAAGGGACCTTTCTCCCACAAGAAAAAATCGATCATCTAAGTCAGCGAGTAGCTCAGTTGCAGACAAATCTCCCTGTCACAGTAAGGGAGATAATGTCAGTCCTAGGACTCATGACGGCCTCCATCCCAGCAGTCAGATGGGCCAGGTTCCACCAAAGGCCACTCCAGTCTTTTCTTCTTCAAAATCTGTCAGGAAAAGACTTGGAGAAGGTATACCTGCCAGAAAAAACAAAGCAGGCTCTCTGGTGGTGGAGAAACCAAAACCACCTGAACAAGGGTCTGCTGTGGAATCCATCTGTGGCATGCATCTTGACAATGGACGCCAGCAACCAAGGTTGGGGAGCCCACCTAGGTCAATGGGCGCAAGGCTCTTGGAGTCGTCTAGAGAAGAGACGCTCTTCAAATTACAGGGAGTTAAAAGCCGTAGCCAAAGGGATTGCAGCTTTCCAGGATCAGCTCAAGCATCAACATCTACAGATCAGGTCGGACAATACAACTACTGTAGCGTATTTAAACAAACAAGGGGGGACCAGGCATCCCACGCTGATGGGCATAACAAAAGAAGTATTTGTATGGGCAGAAGAAAATCTCGAGTCACTTTCAGCAGTCCATCTCAAGGGTACGCAAAACAGTCTAGCCGATTTCTTGAGCAGACAGTTAGTCTCTCAAGAAGAATGGTCTCTGGATCCGACTGTCTTTGCCAAAATAGTGTCCAAATGGGGTCTTCTGGAAATCGACTTGTTCGCCAACAGGAGAAATACCAAGCTTCCAGAATTTTTCTCACTGAACCCCAGGGATCAACCGGTGGCAGTCAATGCCCTTCAAAACACGTGGTCATTCTCCCTGACATATGCTCTCCCACCTCTGCATCTCTTACCGAGGGTCCTTTCCAAATTCAGGATGGAGAAGACTTCCCTTATCCTGATAGCCCCCTTTTGGCCAAAGAGGGCGTGGTTTTCGCTTCTACTAGCGTTGGCAGATCGTCCACGTGGATGTTGCCGTGCAGTCAAGATCTGTTGACTCAAGGTCCAGTGCGGCAACCCAATCCAGCTTTTCTGAATCTGGCGGCCTGGTTTCTGAAATAGACATCCTGAAGTCTAAAGGTTTATCAGATAGAGTAATTAAAACTCTGTTACAGAGCCGCAAACCAGTTACCAGAGCGATTTATCTGAAACACTGGAAAAAATTCAATCTCTGGCTAAAAGAGAATGGAAAGAGGGAACATGATTCCCCAACGATTTTGGAATTCTTACAGGAGGGCATCGACAAGAAGCTGGCCTTCAGCACAATTAAGGTTCAAATTGCTGCCCTTTCAGTTTATGTTCAGCGCTCCCTACAAGAGGACCTGCTTATCAGTAGATTTTGCAAAGCAATTGCCAAACACCCGGCCCCATGCCGTAAGGTCCCGAAGTGTGACCTATCTCTTATGTTGAAAGCAATCATTAAAGAGCCTTTTGAGCCGATATCAGGGGCATCCTTAAAGTTGGTTACTTTAAAGACAATTTTTTTGATCGCTATGACTTCTGCCCGCAGAATCGGCGAACTTCAGGCTCTCTCAATTAGAGAACCTTATATGCAAATTTTGGAGGATGAAGTTATTCTAAAGACGGATCAGTCCTTTGTACCAAAAGTCGCCTCTGCTTTCCACAAGAGTCAAAACATTATACTTCCTTCCTTTTGCAATAAACCAAGAAATAGCAAAGAACAGTTACACTGGCTGGATGTCAGAAGATGCCTTTTAGTCTATCTGGAAGCAACTAAAGGCTTTAGAAAATTAGATGCACTGTTTGTTCTTTTTTCCAGGAATCGAAAAGGAAAAAAAGCTTCAAAAGGGACACTAGCCAGGTGGATTAAATTGACCATCTTGGAAGGGTGTAAAGCTCTACACTTGGATCCTCCGCAGGGTTTGAAAGCACACTCTACAAGGGCTTTAGCCACGTCCTGGGCAGAAAGAGCCGGCACTACCCCGGAGCAGATATGCAAGGCCGCTACGTGGTCAAGCATGTCCACGTTCATTTGACATTACCGACTGGACGTCCTAAGTAGCCAAGATCAGGCCTTTGGGAGAAAAGTCCTGCAAGCAGTGGTCCCACCCTAATTTGGTGAGTGCTTGCTCATCCTCTCAAGGGCTGTCCTGGAAGACGCCTTGGGAAAATCAGAGTTAGTCTTACCGGAAACTCTGTTTCCAGGACAGCACGTTCCCACCCTATGCTTTGAGGTAGGTATATATGTGTATGTATATATGCATGGATAATATGTATGTCATTAACTGTATTTCAGTTCCGTCCTTCGGTTCTTGGATTAAAACTGACCAGATGCCTGAGGGACCGCCTTTTAAAGAGCTGGAGGTGATGCGTTTCCTGTGCAGGGAGGAGCTCCATCTCTCAAGGGCTGTCCTGGAAGACTCCTGGAAAAAGAGTTTCCGGTAAGACTAACTGATTTTTCCCTCTCCAAATTTTAGAAACATTGACTGTAATTTTTTGAAATATGCTTATGGTTGTGGTTTTAAGAGCACCTGCATTTTATAAACTATTTTAGGTAATATTTTAAAGATGTTTGTTATTCCGCTCCAGGACAGTTGCCCTGGTGCAATTCTCTTTGGTTCATCTTTGACCTTGTTTAACAATGGAATAAAATTGATTTTATAGAAGGTCTCCATGGAAGTTGCTAGCCTAATTCCCAGATATTTTAGTTTTTTTTTTCCAGCTAAATGGGAATTCTTCCTGCAGAACACATTTTTCTATATTAGGGATGTTTATGCTCAATGTTTCAGACTTGCCTGGATTTATCTTAAAGTTGGATATCCTGCCAAACTATTTTAATCATTTTCATTAGATTAGGCAGGGTTATCCTGGGGTTTGTTACATAGAACAAAATATTGTCCGCATAGGCGGCAAGTTTGTGCTCTTCTCCTAATGTTATCCCTTTTTAATATCAACTTTTAACCTTATTCAGTTTATGGTGAATGGAAAGAAAATTGCGTGTACCTTATATACAAAATAAAAAAGCTGTGATTCAAAAATGTTATACAACATAAAATAGACTGGAAGAAGGGGAGGAATCGCGCTAAACGTGAGACAATGCCTGGTGATGGCACAATATGTTGTCAAAACAAAAGTGGTTTGAAATACTAAACCTAAATTGATATTAGAAAAGTCCACAAAATAAAATTATATATGTGCAAAAAAAAACTTATAAGTCAAACGTGAACAAGAAGGGTTAAGTTCTCTGTATTGGTCAGAGGTCCATCTGTGAAGCCAATGAAGCTGAATTTTACAAGCGAAATGCAGGAAAATCAATGTCCCGTTACCAATCACGAAAGTCTTGCACTTGTAGATTTCAATGTGTAGTCACAATACCGGAAAGAAGAGAAAAAAAAGAGAAAAAAAAATAAAACTTTCATAGTGTGATACCGTTGAGAATTATGAATAATATCCACCCGTGAAGAATAGCTATATAGTAGACAGGGGGCAGTGACAACCCTTCACCATGGAACACAGTACACACTGACCCTTACCAGATGATGTGACCCTCTTGAGGTCGAAAACGGCCTTAAGGATGGTGTATATGAACTTCACTTTACATCGTCATGTTTTCCTCAGTGAGAAAAAAAACAAAAGACTTTTCATAGTGTAGACTGCATGGAAACAGGTCATAATCACCCGTGAAGGAAGACAACAAAAACTGTGGGGAAGAGAAGTGCTGGTACGACCACCGAATGAGCACACTGACCCTTACCAGACAATAAGATCCACTCTAGGATCAATAAAGGCAGCAAGAGGGTGAATACACTGTTCTCAACACATCAGAAACCAATCCTCGATGAGTCACAGCATGGAAGCAAAAAAAACTAAAATGGTGTAAATCCATAAAAAAAATTATTCTAAAAAGCCAAAGAAATGCACTTACAAACAGATGCAGATTCAAGGCGTATGGTGTTCCATGGTGAAGGGTTGTCACTGCCCCCTGTCTACTATATAGCTATTCTTCACGGGTGGATATTATTCATAATTCTCAACGGTATCACACTATGAAAGTTTTTTTTTTTTTTTTTCTCTTTCCGGTATTGTGACTACACATTGAAATCTACAAGTGCAAGACTTTCGTAATTGGTAACGGGACATTGATTTTCCTGCATTTCGCTTGTAAAATTCAGCATCATTGGCTTCACAGATGGACCTCTGACCAATACAGAGAACTTAACCCTTCTTGTTCACGTTTGACTTATAAGGTTTTTTTTGCACATATATCATTTTATTTTGTGGACTTTACTAATATCAATTTAGGTTTTGTATTTCAAACCACTTTTGTTTTGACAACATATTGTGCCATCACCAGGCATTGTCTCACGTTTAGCGCGATTCCTCCCCTTCTTCCAACCTTATTCAGTTACCTCTAGGGCCACTTCAGTTACCTCTAGGGCCACTTCAGTTGCCTCTAGGGCCACTTCAGTTGCCTCTAGGGCCACTTCAGTTGCCTCTAGGGCCACTTCAGTTGCCTCTAGGGCCACTTCAGTTGCCTCTAGGGCCACTTCAGTTGCCTCTAGGGCCACTTCAGTTGCCTCTAGGGCCACTTCAGTTGCCTCTAGGGCCACTTCAGTTGCCTCTAGGGCCACTTCAGTTGCCTCTAGGGCCACTTCAGTTGCCTCTAGGGCCACTTCAGTTGCCTCTGAGATGTATGCGATCTGTAGTTTTAAGCATTTTCCCCTTTCAGGTTTCTTTTGGGTCTTTATCCATTCCCCTGATCCGCTGGTACTTATGGTTCCTCCTTAATGCTAGACCGCAGAACTTGGCCTTCATTTAATTAGGATAAAGCAGGTAGTAAATGAATGCAGAGATGGAAACTACTCTGACAATCAATGCAACCACTAATTTGCTTGATTGCTAGGCGGCAGAACTTGGCCTCATTCCAATAGAAAAAAATCGAACAAATTCCAATTAAAAAAAGTTGAAAAAATTGCATAAGAAAATAGTGCAGAGAAGTCACCAGCACTGAGACCATACGTGCAATCACTTGCTTTCTTGAGAGAGAGAGAGAGAGAGAGAGAGAGAGAGAGGGGGGGAAGGGGCAGGGGCAGGGGGAAGAGGGCTTACTGGCCAGTGCTGATGCCTTCCATACACAATGACTAGTGGCTAGTGCTAAAGTCCTCCATCCCTCTTGAGAGGCTGCAGGGATTCATTTTACAGATTTTCTCTTCTAAGCAGCTAAACCGCTTGATCCCCCTCGCCTCTCAAAGCTTATCGCTCCTCTCCACTCCAGCGTCTTGTGCGGGCAGCCTCCGCTTCAACTTCCCGGGCTACCATTGACGTCGGCAGCCCTTTCAGCTGCCCGCCTCAGACAGTTCCTCCCCGCACCCCTCAGCCGAGACGTGCAGGTGAAGCGGGAGGCAGGTTTACAATGGGGTGAGAAGGTAATTCCGTTTCTTTTGTCAAGCACCAGTCCCCCAGCTCCTTGGCACAGTAGCACTAATCACTGCAACTCCTGTCATTCACAGCACATTTTGTTACTCGCGGTACACGGGAGTCGTACGGGAGTCGTACGGGAGTCATGGTAAGGGACAAATGGGGGGGGGGCAGGGATGGAATCGTGGCATTAGACGTAAATCATCCAGCCACTCGAGTATACCAGTCGCTGCTCACTCATTGCTCCCTCATTGTACAGGGGGTTCTGCGGGACACTCGGAGCTAGCAGCCGCTCCTGCCCTCCGCCCTCATCAGCAGCCACTCCCTCCTGCTTACTAAGCTTCCCCTTTCAACCCTACCAAGTCCTGGGATGGTTAAAGAGGGTGTCACCCTCCCAAGGACAGGGACCCCCTTCTACCCTGGGGGACAAGGAACCCGTCTTGCCTACGGACAGGAACCCCATCTCCCCTTGGGACCCCATCTTCCCTGGGGACCAGGACTCCACCTTGCAGAGGAAGGAACCTGAAATTGTATCCCACTGTGTGCTCCCCCACATGGATACATGTATGTACTTTCACTACACGACTGACCCCCTCTGTGTACTCCCACTACATGGCATACCCTGACCACCCCCTGTACAATTTCCACATCCTTTCACTGCCTTCTGTATCCTGTGTACCTGTTTTAACTACCTCCATCATGTCTGCAGCCTCTAACTACTACCTCCATCATGTCTGCAGCCTCTAACTACTACCTCCATCATGTCTGCAGCCTCTAACTACTACCTCCATCATGTCTGCAGCCTCTAACTACTACCTCCATCATGTCTGCAGCTGAAGGGAAGACTGGAGAGGAATCGGTGGAGAAGAGACTATAGAAAAAAACCAGAGCCACCAACTTGGCGCCATCTGAGCCCTGCACAGAGCACCTATGAGGTCAGCGACAGCATGTCAGGCCAGTCTGGGGGGGTGGGGTCACTAATGTAATGGGGTGAGCAAATAAATGAATGTAAGGGGGCACTGATGTAAAGATTTAACCATAGACTAGTTGTCATGGAAGGTCCCCGCATTCAGATTGAATGCCTCCGTCATACAGTTTCCCATCAATCTGGACATAGGCATCAGATATTCCAGCTACCTTTAACACACGAGACGCCACTTGTATGTGTGCTAAGAATGGACTGTTTAATAGGACCAAAACCACAATCTTATATACAGTACAGCTTGTTAAAGTTAATCACAGGAACAATGAACTCTACACCCACACATTCCTTTGCTAATGACATTCAGGTGAGCAAATTATCTAATCAGTAGCTAGGCATTTCGGCACCGCATCATCTATTCACCTGCAGAACACAATAGAAAGGTATTTCACAAGCCCGGCTTCACTTAGCATTTCTATAGTCGGAGCTAAGCATTGAAGAGTCATTGTCCTAGTGACCTAGTCAAGACAAATTAAGCCACTTGTAATGAACTGTCAGTAATGTCCTATCTTCTGCAATGCATGATATAATTTGTCACCCTATGGCCTTATTGGACATAAGGTGACCCTAGACATAGGAGAATCTGAGTCTGTCACACTAGTAAATCCCCCTCCCCTTAGTGTATTTACTCTGCAGAAGGTTGTTTCCCACCCCACCCCCCCCCCCACATCAGAGTTTCTGGCATTTCTCTTTACATGAGTCTGCATGATCTAAGGAGGAACGCTGATGTAAGGGGGGGGGGGGGTTCTCTGGTCACCAGAGACCATCTTATATCAGAGTCCACTGCATTTCCATTAACATCAGTTCCCACTTGCATCAGTCTGCAGCTTTGCCCTTTGCATCAGTGTTTCCCTTTATGTCAGGGTTTGCCGAGTTTCCCCTTTCACTGTAAGATTAAAAGGGATAGATGCCCAGACACGTCCAGGGAACATAAAAGAAACATGGGTTAGATAAGAAAAGATGGACGCCCAGAAAAGGGTCCAGGGTACACTGAGCACATGTGATTTGGATTAGAAGGGATGGAGGCCTCTGTGTTCCCTGGACATCCATGTCTTCTAATCTAACCTATGTATCCTCTGTGTACTCTCTGTGTACCCTGGACTTGTCTTCAGGCCTACATCTCTTCTAACCCTAGTGTCTTCGGTGTTCCCTGGACTTGTCTCTGGGCCTCCATCACTTCTAATTTTACAATAAAAGGGGGAACTCTGCTAACACCAATTTAAAGGGAATTGCTGCAGACTTTGATGTAAGTGTGAACCTTTACATCAGAGTTCCCTTGCACTGGGGGAATCCTGCAGACTCTGATATAAAAAGAAACTGTGTGTGTGTGGGCCAGGGACTGGTGACTAGAGACCAGACCTTTTGCTGAGTGATAAGGGGGTGTTACTGATATAAGGGGAAACCTTTTACAGTATATCGGTGCCCCATTACATTATTGTATTTACTTCCCCATTTCATAAGTGTATGTAATATAGTGTATGTATATGTAATTGTAGAAGTTGCACGAACGACAAAACTAGGGTTATAGCTATACGCTATACCGGATATGATGCTTGTACTTTACTAAGGGTTCCGGGAAGGAAGCATCCCATCTAAACCAGCTGGTGACTGTTCAAGCACGCTGCTTCTTTGCAAAGGATTGGGTGAAGTTATTTTACTCTGCTCAATTTTATTTATTCTGTGTACGTATAATATATGGGGGTGTCTGATGGAAGGGATGAGTATTAAACAGAATTACGCTATGTAGGCATTTTTTGTGTTTATTTATTGCACCTGAGGTTGATCCTGTGAGCGATTCCCCTATAAGACGGAAATGACAGCAGTCTTCATATAAAAATCTAGGATTATTGTGAAAGGCTTGCTCTGTTTGATCTCTGGTGAGTTTGAACCCCTGCGGGGACTGTTTTTACAACACGTGGTGGATTGCGAGTGCGGTGGATGGTGCACGATCTCTATCTTTATCACCATTATTGGACATTATATCTGTTGAAACTGTCCTCAAAACACCTGGGACTGAATATCCGTTCATTTATACTGTATGGTGTTGTTGATCTTTCTTTCTCGTTTTTTTCCCTTTCTCGTTTTTTTCCCTTTCTCGTTTTTTTCCCTTTCTCGTTTTTTTCCCTTCTTTAGTTTTTTTCCCTTTCTCGTTTTTTTCCCTTTCTCGTTTTTTTCTTTTTCTCGTTTTTTTTCCCTTTCTCGTTTTTTTTCCCTTTCTCGTTTTTTTCCCTTTCTCGTTTTTTTCCCTTTCTCGTTTTTTTCCCTTTCTCGTTTTTTTCCCTTTCTCGTTTTTGTCCCTTTCTCGTTTTTGTCCCTTTCTCGTTTTTTTTCCCTTTCTCGTTTTTTTCCCTTTCTCGGTTTTTTCCCTTTCTCGGTTTTTTTTCCCTTTCTCGGTTTTTTTCCCTTTCTCGGTTTTTTCCCTTTCTCGTTTTTTTTCCCTTTCTCGTTTTTTTTCCCTTTCTCGTTTTTTTTTTTTTTCCTTTCTCGTTTTTTTTTTTTTTCCTTTCTCGTTTTTTTTTTTTTTTCCTTTCTCGTTTTTTTTTTTTCCTTTCTCGTTTTTTTTTTTTTCCTTTCTCGTTTTTTTTTTTTTTCCTTTCTCGTTTTTTTTTTTTTTCCTTTCTCGTTTTTTTTTTTTTTCCTTTCTCGTTTTTTTTTCCCCTTGTTTTTTTTTTTCCCTTTCTCGTTTGAAAAACATTTTTTTTCATTTTAATAGATATGGAATACTTTGTATTATGATTCTGTATATTTATGAAATGTCATGAATCCTAAAATATTTAAAAAAAATTTCAGCTGAATTTAAAATTTGTTGAAAGACGTATATTAGAAACATGGTAGCGGTAATAAATTAAAAGATAGAAGCCCGGATTCACAAAGCCTTACGCTGACGTATCTCAAGATACACCGTTGTAAGTACATATGTGCGCCGTCGTATCTATGCGCCGATTCCCAAAGCTAGATACGTCAAAATATAGGCTTCAGCTGCCCGACGTAACTTGACTATGCCAGTGTATCGTGGCCCCATAGTTACGCTGGACGCATCTTGTACCCTGCACATGTTTTAAGCGATTTGCATAAGGGTTACGTCCGGCGTAAAGTTGTTCTTCATATAAAAGGCGCAACCCATGCAAAGGTATGGACCAGGGAACAGAATAGGGCTGGGTGTAGGTTACGTTCTGTAGTGGCAATCTGGGGGTGTGCAAAGCACACCGCCATCTTGCCATGTGCTCTAAGCACATACTCCATCTTATATGAAATAATGCCATGTTTAAGTTAAAAGATTTACTCACCATCCATACTCTGCCCATCCATACAAGTCAAGAGACCTCAAACCATCTTGCTCTCATTCATCGCTACCAGGCATCACTGGCTGCCGACGCCCTCTACAGGCAGTTTTTATTAACACAATTGTCTTTACAGACCACCTCTGATTGGACGAGATCACAGCATGTGACCTCTACAGGAAGTGATGTCGGCACAGATAAACCCTTCCAACAGGGATTCATTACAGTAATAACACAATATGATAGTACAAGAACACAGTATGATACAGAAATACAATAACTAATGAACACAGTTCCTGATAAGGGGAGCCTATATGCAGCTGTATGCTCATACCATCATATTTATGTTAATCAGACAGAGATGGCAAAAGCACACATCCGCTAAACCAATAGTGTGCCTGCAGAGTGACGCGTCACACAGGTGAATATCTGTGCATCACACAGGGGCCCTTGCGCTGGCAACACTCCTCAAACACCCGTCTCCAAGTCAGGAAGTGCATCTCAACCAGCCTCAGACTGCCCCAGTCAGTTCTAATTAAAACGGGTTGGGGAAGTGTCAAGACTGGGTGCCAATATGGCAACAATACATATTAAATACATCTTCAAATTTCCACCACAGTTAACATCGTAGGAAGTGTTTCGACGTATCTTGGGAAGTTATTTCGACGTGACTGTGAGTATGCGCACTGGGATGCGTCCAAGATACCACGCATGTGCCGTTCGTTTTTAGTACTTGTTTGAAGCTCAGCCCATTTGCATGGGGTCACGCTTTATTTAAATGTATCACGCCCACTTCCAGCCCACTTACGTCGGCATGCGCCGGCGTAGCGTATATTCGTCGGCGTAACGTTGGGAGCATTTGCTTGGAGAATTCAATGCTTGCCTCGCAATGTTGCTCCGGCATAGCATAAAGATACGCTACGCCCGCATAAAGATGAGCTCAGGTATGTGAATCCGGGCCATGATACAATTTTTTTTTTCTCAAACAATTGAAAAATATATAAAAAAAATTTTTTTTTTAAATGTCTGTTGCTAATTTTTTTTCCATCTTAAAGATCTGTTCTAAGAAATCATTGGCTTGATAAGTTCTTGATCTTCACCTTTCGAATCGGGTACAAATTTTAAATTGTTTAAATGTTATATTTATAGAGATGGAGGGCTTGCTCTCTCGCTCTCTCGCTCAGATTTTGTGTATATAGAAGGTAACTTTTTTTTTTTTTTTTCCATAGAATGAACAGACAAGTGGATTTTGAGTTTTAAAAACCATGCCAAAAAACAAATCAAAAGTAATTTTATTTGTCATATGTTGTGTTTTTTTATTTTATTTTTTTTTTCAATTGTGTTTTTGCGCTCTCCTCCCATTTTTATTCCATATTTTTTAACTATTGTGCTTTTCATCTCGATTCACCACTATCATCCTATAACCCAGGGATATGCAATTAGCGGACCTCCAGCTGTGGCCAAACTACAAGTCCCATCATGCATCTGCCTCTGGGTTTCATGCTTGATGCTGTCAGTCTCGCTATGCCTCATGGGACTTGTAGTTTGGCAACAGCTGGAGGTCCGCTAATTACATATCCCTACTATAACCCCTTAACACAACACCCTCTTACCCTTTGTATCCACCCACTTCCACTCTGATCTTACACTGAAACACTCTCCCCCCTGCTCTGTGTCCCCCTGCTCTGTGTCCCCCTGCTCTGTGTCCCCCTGCTCTGTGTCCCCCTGCTCTGTGTCCCCCTGCTCTGTGTCCCCCTGCTCTGTGTCCCCCTGCTCTGTGTCCCCCTGCTCTGTGTCCCCCTGCTCTGTGTCCCCCTGCTATTTCTGATGATTGGTTTTGATTTTATTGAAGCCATAGAATCAAGTTGTTTGTAAGTAAAGTGTTTTGTAATGTATATTTTGTAATGTGACTTTCTCCAATTTTCTTTTAATTTCTTTAATCCCTCACCCTCTAGATATTTTTCAATCTTTTTATTTTTCCTTTCACTTTTCACCTATCTCTTCCACTGTCCCCCTCTATCCCTTACAGCTAACATTATTTTTTTTTATAGCACTCTTCCATGGTTCTATCCCTCGTTTTTTCACCCTCTTTATCCCCCCTCTTCTGTGTTTCTCTTTCTCTTTCACTTTATCTTTCTTTCTTTTTCTCTTTCTCTTTCTCTTTCTCTCTCTTTCTCTCTCTTTCTCTCTTTCTCGCGCTCTCTTTCTCGCGCTCTCTTTCTCGCGCTCTCTTTCTCGCGCTCTCTTTCTCGCGCTCTTTCTCGCGCTCTCTTTCTCGCGCTCTTTTTCTCGCGCTCTCTACTCTCTTTCTCGCGCTTTCTCGCGCTCTCTTTCTCGCGCTCTTTACTCTCTTTCTCGCGCTCTTTCTCGCGCTCTTTACTCTCTCGCGCTCTTTACTCTCTTTCTCGCGCTCTTTACTCTTTCTCGCGCTCTTTACTCTCTTTCTCGCGCTCTTTACTCTCTTTCTCGCGCTCTTTACTCTCTTTCTCGCGCTCTTTACTCTCTTTCTCGCGCTCTTTACTCTCTTTCTCGCGCTCTTTACTCTCTTTCTCGCGCTCTTTACTCTCTTTCTCGCGCTCTTTACTCTCTTTCTCGCGCTCTTTACTCTCTTTCTCGCGCTCTTTACTCTCTTTCTCGCGCTCTTTACTCTTTCTCGCGCTCTTTACTCTCTTTCTCGCGCTCTTTACTCTCCTCCTCCCCCCTCTTCTCTCCTCCTCCCCCCTCTTCTCTCCTCCTCCCCCCTCTTCTCTCCTCCTCCCCCCTCTTCTCTCCTCCTCCCCCCTCTTCTCTCCTCCTCCCCCCTCTTCTCTCCTCCTCCCCCCTCTCTTCTCTCCTCCTCCCCCCCCTCTTCTCTCCTCCTCCCCCCTCTTCTCTCCTCCCCCCCCTCTTCTCTCCTTCCCCCCCCTTCCTCCTTCCCCCCTTCCCCTTCCCCCCCCCTCTTCTCTCCTTCCCCCCCCCTCTTCTCTCTCTTCCCCCCCCCCTCTTCTCGCCAACATCCGTAAATATAAGGATAAAGAGAAATTACTGCTGGAAGGGCAGTGATTGGGCGGACTTTAGAGGTACAACGGGTACAACGGGTACAACAAATTTAGAAAAATATATATTACAAAAAATACAATTGATATAAAACTAGGCTATATAATGGTGTGGAAAAATATCCTCTGTGCATCGTCTATGCGTTTCGCCTTCGGGCTTCCTCAGGACGAGGCAGGAGAATTTTTAGCAGTATTACATTAAATATTTAATTGATCAAAATGGTCGTCAGGCTTCCAATGCACCGCAGATCACTTATAATCACAGATGCAACAGCTAACGCTGAGGGAATTTATACATCATTTCAAGAGGGGTTTGGAGTGCCGAACAATAGAGGTTTCGTCCATATAAGATCATAGAAATTCTTTCGGGGCAAAGGAAAAAAAGGCACAGTAGAGATTACATCCACATAAAGTAGCTAGGTCTATTAGTGTAGACCGTCCAATACAGTGGCCAGCAGATTTTAATTAGAAAATCTGAAGAATAACATTGATGTCTTATGACCCGGGGGATAGCCTGTGCTCTTCTCTCGCGCCCTCTTCTCTCGCGCCCTCTTCTCTCGCGCCCTCTTCTCTCGCGCCCTCTTCTCTCGCGCCCTCTTCTCTCGCGCCCTCTTCTCTCGTGCCCTCTCGCTCGCTCTTGCCCTTTCTCCCTTTTATTTGTAATTTTTTGGAAAATAAAATATTGAACTAATCAATAAAATGTGTATTCATTTTAGTCTTTCAAATGTTATTTTTGATTAAATAAAGATTTATTTTTATTTATATAGTGACTTTTTGTTATTTTTTTTAAATGTTTTTTTTATAAATGAAAGATGTTTTGATCTAATTTTTTTATTACAAAACTTAAATTTTTTTAAAAAATAAGGCGAAAATAGATTTTATTTATTTGACCATTTTGAATAGAATCATTTATAATTAAATTTTCGTAGTTTAATATTTGCAGTATACAGTATGTAATTGTTATACTTGAAAGTCCAATATTTGATAATCTTTATTCATTATTTAAAAATGCCGAGCTGTTTTGCTCTAGTGTGCAAAGACTACACTGGTTCTAAGGAACCTCTGACCGGTATAAAATTACCTTTCCTAAGGATAGTGAGAAGATTAGGAACTGGCTAAGAAGTGCTGGTATGCAGGATTTAATGATGAATATTCCACTCATCCTAAAAGACAAGCGTAGCGACTTTTTTTATCCCTTTTTGTTTAGGGCACTTCAAGCACAGATATCTTTTATATTGGGCAAGGGGAAAAAAAGGAAAAATAACCAGATGCTGTCCCTACAATTTTTGATGAAACACCTTTGACAAGATCAGCTGAAAATAAGTGGCAGAAAAAACTTGACAGGATACGAAAATCTAATTTGAATAAGGCTTCAACATCACAATGTTTGTTATAGAAAAAAGGTAACTATAGAGCTTGCACCGATATAACAATCAAGTTAGCCAAGTAGCATTACCGTCCCTGGTAGAAAAATAGGTATATTTTCCCAATTAAGGGATGGGGCGTGGGACTATACGAATGCACCTGGGTATACTTAAAGAGTGATAGTAATGTTAATAGCTTTGAGACCACGGAAACCATCCAACAAAAACGATTTATGTATAAAAATATACATTTTAATATTACATGTTATTAAATACATACAGAAATTTAAAAGAACATGATCATATGTTAGATTGAATATCACCATTCGTTGATTTCTATGTTATATACAGTAGGTCGGACATGTTTTGCCCATCCGGGCTTCCTCAGGGACATGTATGTATATAAATCTCAATCTATGGATAAATAATGTAATGAGTCATTTTAGCAGTATGTAGTTAATATTTATGTCCAACTCCTTAAGAAAAAATGTATTCCATGAATGAACATGGGCGTAATTAATGTTCTGGTCATATAAAATATATATACCGGAAATAATTATATCACACAAAAAAAATATTTTACTCGAAACTAAATAAAAAAAGAGAAATTAAATTATTTATGTCTGTCGTTTTTTTCTGAACATATTCACACACATAGTGTATAATTACCTCAAATTATCGTATCTCACTGGCCACAAATTGTTCCAATACTGTTGCAAGGTGGAATCGCAAATAGCGACTGGATCCCACAAGCTGGATGTGTGGAGCCAATCACTCCTAGTGGGGAATGAGTATATATTGAAATTGTAATAACTATTATGATCGGATTGCCGATCACCAAGAAGAAAAAAGAAAGAAATTAGTTTAAAAGTATTTTCAGTTAAACAGCAGGATATGGTAGTAAAGTACCAGAATGGGAAAAAGACAGACATGCAAATTATTGCATGTTTGATTTTGTCAAAAAATATGATTAACAACCAACCGAGGTATAGTACTGTGTAATATATACACATATTATGTTGAACAGTGTTCTATATATTAATTATTTGGTATTGGCCGTATTCAGTTTAAATTCAAGACTAATGGTAAGGAGGAAACCCTCTTAATTAGCTCTATTGGGTGTAATGACTTATGCAGTAGATAAAAAGGGAAAAAAATGAGATCAGAGTTCTAGAGCTTACAGATATGAATGGCCAAAAATAAAGATTTTATGGCTCTTCCAATGTTAAGTTGACAGCAAAAAGCAAATAGTGTTGCTCACGAATATTCGCATTGCAAATATTCGCTACAAATATTGCATATTCGAGTATTCGCGAATAACTGGAATATCGCGGCGAATATTCGCTTTTTCGCAATATTTTTTTATATAAAATATGCGAATATTCGTTCATATCGAATATTCGTGATATTTTATAAAAAAAAAAGCAAAATTTTGCATTCGAAATTCTTCAAAATATTCGCGAATTATCGCGAAATCGAGTATTCCGCTCATCACTAAAAGCAAATAGAAGAAAGAATAATATAGTTAGCTTTAGATGAACTTACATAAAACTAAAAAGGTTGATGTGTAGGAATTAGATGGGAAAGCCGATGAAAGGCTGGCGCATGCTGCAAATTATTAATTGTTGGTAAAGAGCTAAGTGTGAGAATTAAAATTAATATAAAAAAAGGGGGAAATGCTGAGACCAGCTGAAGTCTGGATATAACAAATTAAATTTAGAAATACCTCTGGTATTAGCTTCTGAAAGAAGATGTACCGAGTGTTTCAGTATAGAGGATGGAACGTAGCAGCTGAAGTAGCATGCACAAACTAGTGCAGGTGGTAAAAAAAAGAGAAATATATAAATACAAACAAAACTATGCATCGTGTGAGAATGTATACCGCTCACATATAAGTGCGGTATGGGCTAATAAGCAGAGATAAGTGCACTAGGACAGAAAAGATATGTACCTGTAACACAGATGGTATGCACACGGTCTTCCCCTAATGGCCTGAGCGAGTTATGTGTGCTAGCTGAACTCTTATATAGTGCCACGGGCATCTGACGTAACGCGCGTCAGTCTGGTATTGGGCGGAGTATGTGCATCAGAGGAGGTGTCCGGGGAAACCTCCACCCGGGCTACGCTGATGTCACGCCTCTATGGAAATAACAAGGCGTGATATCACGCCCCGTGGGCAGATTGCATAGGTGTTGGATATCCTACTGCTGATTGAATAGTCAGCGCGGCACAGGAGCACAGTGCAGTCGGGTGAACACAACATCATAGCCTCCACTATGGTTCTATTTTCACTTTATTCAATTTTTGCCAATCTTATCAAAATTAATATATATATCTTTCAGATTGCGGTAGTGCCTTAGCTCTTTACCAACAATTAATAATTTGCAGCATGCGCCAGCCTTTCATTGGCTTCCCCATCTAATTTCTTTACACATCAACCTTTTTAGTTCTATTTAAGTTCATCTAAAGCTAACTATATTCTTTCTTCTATTTGCTTTTTGCTGTCAACTTAACATTGGAAGAGCCATAAAATCTCTATCTATCTTTGGCCATTCATATCTGTAAGCTCTAAAACTCCGAGCTCATCTTTTTTCCCTTTTTATCTACTGCATAAGTCATTGCACCCAATAGAGCTAATTAAGAGGGTTTCCTCCTTACCATTAGTCTTGAATTTAAACTAAATACCGCCAATACCAATTAATTAATATATAGAACACTGTTCAACATATGTGTATATTACACAGTACTATACCTCGATTGGTTGTTTATCATATATTTTTTGACAATCAAACGTGCAATAATTTGCATGTCTTTTTCCCATTCTAGTACTTTACTACCATATCCTGCTGTTTAACTGAAAATACTTTTAAACTCATTTCTTTCCTTTCTTTTTTCTTGGTGATCGGCAATCCGATCATAAGTTATTACAATTTCAATATATACTCATATATTCCCCACTAGGAGTGATTGGCTCCACACATCCAGCTTGCGGGATCCAGTTGCTATTTGCAATTCCACCTCGCAACAGTATTGGAACAATTTGTGGCCAGTGAGATACTATCATTATTGAGGTAATTATACACTGTGTGAATATGTTAAGAAAAACGACAGACATAAATAATTTAATTTCTCTTTTTTTATATGATACAATTCTTTCCAGTATATATATTTTATGACCAGAACATTAATTACGCCCATGTTCATATTCATTCATGGAATATTTTTTCTTAAGGAGTAGGACATAAATATTAACTACATACTGCTAAAATTACTCATTACATTCATTATTTATCCATAGATTGAGATTTATATACATGTCCCTGAGGAAGCCCGAATGGGCAAAACATGTCAGACCTACTGTATATAACATTATAGAAATCAACCAATGGTGATATTCCATCACAATGTTTGTTAAAAAAAAAAGTGTAATATTTTGAAAGCCAATGCTGCCACACAAACTGCCTTATTTGATTTGCCACTCGAACAATCAGAAGTTTTAGATCATGAGTACTGTATAACAGGCACCACTACCTAATGTGTCTACACCGATTAGTCACGCAAAGTACTCTGCAACTCAAGAAGCAATGGCAATGTCACCCTTAGTGTTCAGTGACCAGACCAAAGTGAGAATTATCCTATAAAGATCCTAGTGTTCACTTGTCTAATTGTAATACTCCTCAGAAAGGAGACATGAGTGTGGGAGACACTCAACCTGAGAAGCAACAACTTGCATATCCACAGAATTTGGTCAAGGAGAAAAGAATTGTTTTTGACAAATTACTTTTAATTGATTTGTCCCAGTTAAGGCTGTCTTCCAAATAAAAAGAAAAAAGTAAACAATTGGTAGAATGGTTGTTGTCTACTCAACATTTTCCACAGAACAGCGACAAACTGTGAAACAGACAGCCGAAAGTAGAAATTATGCGGCAGATAACATTTTGTTGGCAGAGGGAATCTGTTACTGGAGGAAATTACACAAAGGTCAAACATTTTTTGATCTTTGGAATCCAGTTATTTTGTAGTCTACTCAGACCGACCAGCAAGTGTGTACACCTTTGCAAAGAGGCTGGGTCTGCCACGCCATACCCCATGACTCTTGGGGTGGCTGGTGAGCTTTGCTCAGAGGGGGACTTATCTGGCCTGTTTTTTTTTTTTTTTTTTTTGTATGGGGCTTTCCTGTGAGGGGTTTTTCACTGTTAAAAAGCCCTAGGAGGCTTTTCCTGTTTAACCACTTAAGACCCGGACACATATGCTGCTAAGTGACCCAAGGTGTTTTGAAAAGGTGTTAAAAAAAAATAGCTACCTAGCGGGAACAGCGACACTAATACAGCAATCAGAAAAATGATCGCTTAGTGACGCTGGCAATAGGGAGTGAAAGGGTTAACTAGGGCAGTGATCAGGGGGTTAAAACTTTATTAGGGGGGTACCCTGAACCTAACACTAACTAACTTTCACACTGCCTGTCACTGACACTAAATGCAGTGATTAGATCACTGCATTCAGTGACACTGTGACGGGGGTGGGGGGGGGGTGATCACAAGGGGTTAATGTGCCTGTGTGTGTTGTGTTGGTGCACACTTACTGTGGATGTCTTCTGTCATCAGCAGCGGTGGAAAACACCGCTGCGATGAGATGACATCATTTCCTCCTCCTGTGTAGACAGGAGGAGGAAGTGACACGAAGGGGGAGCGCTCCCATTGGCTGGGAGCGATCGTGGGGGGCGGTGAAAAACGGACATCTGCCCGCTCGTCGGCGATCGCTCCCAGAGCCAGGGGGACCGCCACATGCCGCGGAGGGTGTCCCGATCGGACCCCCGAACCGCACAAAGGCTTGGACGTAAATATACGCCCCTGTACGAGCCATGTTGTGGACGTACATAGGCGTGCGGCGGTCCTTAAGTGGTTAAACGCAGCATTTTCCCGCCATTTTTAGGGGGGTTTTTCAATTACATTGAAAACCCCCATTGGCGGCCATTGTGTCATAGCTGCGCTATGGCGCAGCTTGCGTTGGGGTCGGCCATTTTCTGTGGCTGGGTTCTGAATGCTCAGCGGCCATCTTGGAGTAGTCCTGACCCCCCTAGTGCTGTATACGGCGCACACAGGTCCCTGAAGATGCCGCTCACTTACCTTAAGGTTCTTTTCACCTCATGCTGTGTGCCGAGAGTTGACGGCAGTGCTGGGCAGTCTCCTCTTGAGGTGAGTTCACTGGGTACCCCTGGTCAGCGCAGCAAGTGGGTGAGATGTCCTGAATAGGGCTCTAGGAGCTTCTGTTTGTAAAGACAGGTGTGTATTACTGTGTAAATATTAAATATCTGGGTCCTTCCCCAACATGATGGTGGTGGCAGCAGGTGTTTGCACCTGGGATTCCCACAGAGGTTTTATTGTTGGTCCTGGACACATTTGTGCCAGGGTTGGGGATGGGCTGCCGACGGGCTGTAAATGAGTGCCCCCTTCCTCGTTATACCCTGGGGAATGCTGTTATGGAGCCATGGACCAGGTACCTTAGTAAAAAAAAAAGCAGGATAAGGCATTTATGGGTGCGCTTCTCACTGCTGCAAGGGACTTTCTTAAGCTGGATAGTGCAGCTGGGTTTCTGCCGAGGGCTCGTCTTTTTTGGATCACACAAATCAGACCGCTCTGTGTGTTTATTTACTTCTGTGCCCTTTGATGATTTCTAAGAGGTGGAATGAGAACAGCCGCTGAGGGCTTTTGTAGTCCCTCACTGCCAGGCGGTTCAGTGCCCCTTTGAGAGCCTTTTCAAAAAATGGGCTTCTCCTGTGGTGGACCCTCCCTATTGCGTGAACCCCCGCTTGTATGGATCTGACAGATCTGAAGTACTGACCCCTTCCATGTTTACCATGCTGGGGTCTGACTTGCAGCCTATTGTGGCCACTACTCTGGGGTCTCAGTCACTCAGAGTGAGCATTTTGCACCACAGTGGAGGAACACCGGCTCTCTCCCGAAGTTATTAGGCTAGCGGAGCAGCTGGTCCAGGGCCTCGTATAGGTCTGTGATGCGTCATTGATTGTTGCGCCCTTGTTATCCAGGGCTTCTGTTTCAGAGTGGTTTTATGCACACGGTGGTGTAGTGGTTAATTCCCATTACTTGTATAAGGGGCAACCCTCCCAGGCCGTCAAAAGCCCAGATGGGGGACTAATCCGTCCCTGGGTGTATAAGCCAATCGCGCCAGCACCCAAATCCTGCCAATGTATGTAGCCTTCCTTCCCTGTCTCTAGGTGGGAGGGGCAGCTTGCAGGTTCACTATTCGGTGAAACCTCCCTACTCTCCGACAAGTGGGTCTGCGAGGTGGTTTCTTCGAAGTACGCGATTGGCCGACCCCAACGCAAGCTGCGCCACGTTCGGTGGTAGCTGCGCTCCATCCAGGGGGCGTCTTCGGACATCAGACGCATACATGCATGTCCCGTTTTGCGCATTGCCCGTGTTTTTTTTTGTGCTTCATGAAAAGGTCTTTTTCTTTCTCGTACATCACGGGACACAGAGCGGCATATTCATTACTATGTGGGTTATATGGAGTACCTTCAGGTGTGGACACTGGCAATCTCAAACAGGAAGTCCCCTCCCTATATAACCCCCTCCCCTAGAGGGAGTCCCTCAGTTTTTTCGCCAGTGTCTTAGGTGTTGGTCACGGAATAGCTTTGCTCCACATCCTTGGGATTAAGGGCGGGCTAACCGGATCTGTCCAAGGAGCCTCAGTGCCAAAGTGGACAGTACCCGGGCCCCAAGCCGTGGGGTTTTGCCTATAATGCTCCTCTTTGGAGGGCTGGACCCTGGGCCCAGGACTTGGAGTTTGTAAAAACCATAAGTTCCTGTTTGCCAGGGTGCTATATAGGTCCAGGACAGTGGGTACCTTCATAGGACCCCAGGGCCTGAAGGTCTACTACGCTACCCACGGAGATGGGAGAAGATTGGATCAGTTTGCTGGACAAACATCCTGCAGCATGGAGCAGGTAAGGGGGAGCCTGCGGGACTTGGTTCGACAGCAGGCTCTCCGGGGTAACCTAAAAGGGGGGATAGCCTAAGTATGCTCTGCATGGGCAACCTTGTTCACTATGTCTGAAGAGAGACAGGATGACACCTTTTCTCCCCCATCACTAGGTCCCCCTGTCTAAATATGTGTGCTAGCTAAACCTGCTGTTTCTTCCTAGGGCTAGTAAGGATCCTTAGGGGCCTTTGGAGAGTCCTACCTGGCCGGGGGTTTGAATCTGCCGCCTGTTTCTGCGTTCCTGGATCTCCAGCAGCGCGGCTCCTCCATGTTCCTCCTGTTTCCGGCATACGCGCGCGCGCGCACGTCTTATTGACGTTTTTCGCGCCGTTCAGACAGGAGGGCGGGGGGGGCGTGCCTGCGGCGTCATACAGGGGCGCGCCTTTGTGCTGTTATAGACAGCAGGCATTGTCAGTGCTCAGTCTGAGGCTGATTTTCAGAGGAGAGGACGCAGAGCGGCAGAACAGTGACTCCCGGTGGCGGAAGAGGGGTAGTACATGTGGACTTTGTTCCAATACCTTTTTGTTAAGCCAAGAAATTCCCCTTTTTTGCAGCAGGTTTGGAGGCTGGCAAACTTAGTGTGGGGTCACTGTATGTTGTCAAAAGAAAATATATAATATATTTAAAAAAAAAAAAAAAAAAAAAAAAAACACGGGATCCCATCAGTTTTTGGGCATTAGTGATCTATTGTCCCCTAAACTCTGATTTTTGTACTCCTGGCCACTACAGTCTGTTGTGTGGGCGGAGTCCCTCGATTTTGTATTATGGCTTCCAAAGGTTCGGGGTCAAAGGGTACAAAAAAGACCAAAAAACAAAAGGGTTCCCTTTCTGATTCTGATATGCCGATACTTTCCCCGCAACTTATTAACATAAGAAGCGCCTTGGATGAGCCATTAGGGGGATCTGGTGCGGAGGCTGGCCCAGATCAGCCCAGCCCTGTGTTTATCACAGAGGAGATGCTAGCCGTATCCCTAGGGGGGCTAGAAGAGAGAATAGCAGCATTGATCGCTAGAGCTATTCCTGGTAAGAAACGGGTTAGATCCCCATCACCAGGAGGTGTATCCTCAGATGCTGAGATTCTCTCTCCGGAGGAATTGGAATCACAGGAGGATCAACTAGACCTGAACCAAGAGGGTTCAGGGATTGAGGGGTCTGCCTCGGAGGAACCATTTTCAGATTCCCAGACAGAAAGACTGTGGGTACAGTCTTTGACGGACATGGTCCGCTCGGCATTTAGTTTACCATTGCCAGAGCCTCAGGTTCCTCCGGTATCCTCTCTGGGCTCTTTGAAAGCTCCGTTAAGCAACGCAGTTTTTCCGGTCCATCCTCTCTTGGAGGAATTGATCTTTCGGGATTGGGTACGGCCGGACAGGATTTTTCTGCCACCGAAAAGATTTGCGATCATTTACCCCATGGAGGAAAAATTCTCCAAGAGGTGGAGGCTCCCAGTAGTGGATGCAGCCATCTCATGTGTGAATAAATTACTAACTTGCCCGGTGGAAAACATACATATGTTTAAAGATCCGGTTGATAAAAGATTAGAGACACTTTTAAAAGCATCCTTTGCTACGGCAGGAGCAGTGGTGCAGCCAGCGGTGGCTGCAATTGGA
Source organism: Rana kukunoris (assembly GCA_029574335.1). Taxonomy (NCBI): domain Eukaryota; kingdom Metazoa; phylum Chordata; class Amphibia; order Anura; family Ranidae; genus Rana; species Rana kukunoris. Next base: position 153,189,217 of record CM056054.1, on the reverse strand, counting down.
GTTTGTCAGGCATTAAAAGACCAGACAAAAGAAATGTTAAAGGACATGCCTACCCAACAAGCAGAAGAGTTTTCTGACATTCCCAGAGCTCTGTGTTTTGCGGTAGATGCTATAAAAGATTCCATCCAGCAGGCCTCTCGTTTATCACTGTTTGGTGCACATGAGAAGGCTCTTATGGTTGAAGAACTGGGCGGCGGAGCCCCCATGCAAGAAGCTTCTGGCAGGGTTTCCCTTCCATGGAGGACGACTCTTCGGAGAGGATCTGGATAAATATATTCAGACTATTTCAAATGGCAAGAGTACCCTTTTACCGGTCAAAAGGACATTCCGGGCTCCTACATTTAAAAGGGAGCTCTTTCCTGTCTCGGGGCCCTCTAATTCCAGGCAGTATCGACGGCCGCCTGCACGATCCAACGTTAACAGTAGAGCGCAGGGACAGACCCCTGGGGGTAAGAGGCCGTGGTATCGCAAGCCGTCAAAGACAGCCCCTAAGTCTGCCTTATGAAGGGGCGCCCCCACTCTCGCGGGTGGGGGGAAGGCTTCGTTTCTTCTCAGAAGTTTGGGAAGCCAAGATCCCCGACAAATGGGTCCGGGCATCTGTAACCACAGGTTACAGACTGGAGTTTCTAAGGTATCCTCCGCCTCATTTTCAAGAATCAAGGCTACCAAGGGATCCAGCAAGGAAGGCCTCAATGCTGGCAGCTTTGGATCACCTGCTTGGCCAGGACGTAATTATAGAAGTGCCAGCCCAAGAGCAAGGCCTAGGTTTCTATTCCAATCTCTTTGTCATACCAAAGCCCAACGGCGATGTCAGGCCAATCTTGGACCTAAAGAGGTTAAACGGTTACCTAAGGGTTCGTTCCTTCCGGATGGAATCCATCCGGTCAGCAGCCGCCGCGCTTCAGAAGGAAGATTTTCTGGCCTCCATAGACATAAAGGATGCTTACCTTCATGTACCAATCTTTCAGTCGCATCAAAGGTTTTTACGCTTCGCGGTGGGGCAGCGACACTTCCAATTCAGGGCGCTCCCCTTCGGGCTGGCCACGGCCCCCCGGGTATTCACGAAGATCCTAGCCCCAGTTCTGGCCAATTTAAGGATCCAAGGGGTCACAGTCCTAGCATACTTGGACGACCTTTTAATCATAGATCACTCACGGCCGGGTCTGCAGAAGGCAGTAAACCTCACGGTTCGGTACCTCGAAGAATTCGGCTGGGTCCTGAACCGGGGAAAGTCAGCGTTCCAGCCTACAAAGCAGTTGGAATACCTCGGCATGAGGTTAGACACAGAACATCAAAAGGTGTTCCTGCCCCTTGTAAAGATCGAGGCTATCAAGGGGTTGGTTCAGTTGGTTCTAAACAAGAAAAAAAACCAACTATTCGCCTGTGTATGCGATTACTAGGCAAGCTAGTGGCCACATTCGAGGCAGTACCATACGCTCAGATCCACACTCGCGTCCTACAGGCAGCCATTCTAGCAGCCTGGGGCAAGAGGGCACATGCCTTAGAGTCCCCTTTGACGCTATCATCAAGGGTCCGACAAAGCCTGGCCTGGTGGTTGAACCCTCAGAATCTTCTAAAGGGAAAATCCTTCAGCCCTGTTGTCTGGAAGGTAGTTACCACAGACGCCAGCCTGGCAGGCTGGGGGGCGGTCTTCGAGGGGTTCTCCCGCCAGGGAACTTGGGTGAAAGCAGAGAGTCAGCTCCCCATCAATATCTTGGAAATCAGAGCTGCTCGCCTAGCCCTTCTGGCTTGGACCTCCAGATTAAAGGGGTTCCCGGTGAGAATCCAGTCGGACAATGCCACGGCGGTGGCATACATAAACCACCAAGGGGGAACCAGGAGCCAGGCCGCTCAGAGGGAGGTGAACTTGATTTTTCAATGGGCAGAGGTTCATGTACCCTGCATTTCAGCGATATTCATTCCCGGAGTGGACAACCTGCAGGCAGACTTCTTAAGTCGCCAGAGTCTGTTGCCAGGGGAGTGGTCTCTGCATCCCCAGGTCTTTCAGACAATCTGCCAGAGGTGGGGAATGCCGGACGTAGATATAATGGCATCCAGGTTCAACAAGAAACTAGACAGGTTCGTGTCGCGAGCGAGGGATCCTATGGCCTGCGGAACCGATGCGTTGGTTTGCCCTTGGCATCAATTCAAACTTCTATATGCATTCCCTCCACTACAGTTACTCCCGCGCCTGTTGCGCAAGATCAGAGTGGAGAACAAGCCAGTCATTCTGGTAGCTCCGGCTTGGCCCCGGAGGACTTGGTACTCACTAGTCCTGAAGATGGCAGTGGGAGACCCTTGGACTCTTCCTCTACAACCAGACCTACTCTCACAAGGCCCGATCCTCCACCCTACATTACAGCGTCTAAATTTGACGGCCTGGAGGCTGAATCCCTGATTCTCAGGGGTAGAGGTCTGTCTAGGCAGGTAATTCCTACCCTGATTAGGGCTAGAAAGCCGGTCTCCAGGGTGATTTATTACAGGGTGTGGAGGAACTACGTAGGCTGGTGTGAATCCAAAAGATGGAATTCCCGCAAATATACTATTGATAGGGTGTTAAGTTTTCTCCAGCTAGGAGTGGATAAAGGCCTGGCACTAAGCACAATCAAGGGACAGATCTCAGCTCTGTCAGTGTGGTTTCAGAGGCCGCTGGCCACCCACTCGCTGGTGAAGACCTTCATACAGGGGGTCTTGCGTATTAATCCTCCTGTCAAGTCACCAATTTGTCCATGGGACTTAAATCTTGTCCTGTCCACTCTACAGAAACAGCCTTTTGAGCCGTTGGCTGAGATTCCTTTAGTCTTACTGACAAGAAAATTGGTTTTCTTGGTCGCCATAGTTTCGGCCAGGAGAGTGTCAGAATTAGCAGCCTTATCGTGTAAGGAACCATATCTCGTTCTACATAAGGACAGGGCAGTTCTCCGGCCCCATCCTTCCTTTCTACCAAAGGTTATATCCAAATTTCACTTAAACCAGGATTTGGTACTTCCATCCTTCTTTCCAAAACCTACATCTAGAAAGGAGGGGTTGCTGCATACCTTGGATATTGTCCGGGCCATGAAGGCCTATCTTAAAGCTACAGAAAAGATCCGGAAGACAGATGTGTTATTCGTTCTACCAGATGGCCCCAAGAAGGGGCAGGCAGCTGCAAAATCCACCATCTCGAGATGGATTAGACAATTAATCATTCAAGCCTACGGTTTGAAGAGGTTGCCTCCTCCGTTGTCGGTAAAGGCCCATTCTACCAGGGCCATGGGCGCCTCTTGGGCAGCACACCATCAGATCTCTATGGCTCAGATATGCAAGGCGGCAACGTGGTCATCAGTCCACACGTTTACAAGGTTTTATCAACTAGACGTGAGAAGAAATGCGGATGCTGCCTTTGGTCAGGCAGTACTACAGGCTGCAGTTTGAAATCCTCGGGATCAGAAACACCCTTGGTTATAAAAAAAAAAAAAAGAAAAAGTTTTTTTCTTGACTAAGTTGGAATTATTATTATGATTTGAGTTTATCTCTAAATTGAATCCTTCTTTGGAAGATGTCTCCCTCCCCTCATTAAAGCATTGCTTTCGGACATCCCACATAGTAATGAATATGCCGCTCTGTGTCCCGTGATGTACGAGAAAGAAAAAGGGATTTTTAAATACAGCTTACCTGTAAAATCCTTTTCTTGGAGTACATCACGGGACACAGAGCTCCCACCCCTCTTTTGGGTGACCATTTTGGGAGGCATACTGCTTGCTACAAAACTGAGGGACTCCCTCTAGGGGAGGGGGTTATATAGGGAGGGGACTTCCTGTTTGAGATTGCCAGTGTCCACACCTGAAGGTACTCCATATAACCCACATAGTAATGAATATGCCGCTCTGTGTCCCGTGATGTACTCCAAGAAAAGGATTTTACAGGTAAGCTGTATTTAAAAATCCCTTTATCAGCCTGTGGCCCTCCCTTTTGATCTGGCGTCTGCACCATGGGTTTTCAGCTAGGAGCTCGCACTTATCTTAACTTTGTTGGAACAACAAAGCTTTGCCTCATTGGCTTCTTGGATGACTTTCTTCCAAGAGCAGCTTCTGTCTCGGACCTAGTGGATGTGTTATTCCCATTCCGAACCTTTGAAGATTCGGGTGGGTAATAAACGTTTAGGCCATAAGGTGTAGCTCAGCGGCAGCAAGCCTGCCTTCCATGCGTGCGACCCAGTGTTCAAATCCTGGGCATGCTGGAATCCGGACTCCTCGGTGGTGAAGGTCCTTCTTCCGCTGGAGCAATTGCAGACTCTTCAGTCTGCGGTGAAGGTATTGGCATTACGCAATCTGTCTTCTCCCTGGGCACCTGCTGGTCCAAGACCTGTGGATAGCCTCCTTCAGGGCGGTACTGTATGCCCAGTTCTACAGTCAAAAATACTGTCCAGGTGGTAAAAATATTGTCTCTGAAATCAGATTCCGGGGTGTCTTTCTGAGTTGGTATCAGATCCTTCCACTGGTCGGTGTTTACGATGGATGCCAGCCTCACGGGTTGAGGGCACCTGGGGGGTTTAGCCGGCCCTGAGTCCCTGGATTTGCGTGGACCTACGGCCACGCCTTCCTAAATGTGCCCGCTCTTGTCTGGTCATGGTAGCTACCCAGGGTCGGGCCTGGCTAGTGCCTGGGTGCGAGACCGCCTGGGAATACCAGGTGTTGTCTACCATTCATTGTCCTGCTATTGTAAAAGATCAGGCTATGCTTCTCCTCGTGGTCGAGGAGGTTGCAAGGTCGTCTGATCGGGTTTCAGCCAGGCAACGCCACGGTCTACCTTCGGTCTACCATCAGGCAGGACTACTGGAGTCGCCAGATGCTCGACCAGGGCGGCTGGTCTTTGTGCTTGGAGTGTTTCAGCTCCCTTGCAGGAGGTGAGCCTCAAAGGGATTGATCTCCTGGCTGCTTGTTTGCACCCCACTGCTCCGTGAGCTGTCCACACCATATTTCATATAGAGTGAGCTGGTTTAGATTTCCAGATTTTATGTAGGAAGTGCTGTAATTGCTGTAATCTGATGTGTTAAGAATTCAGGATTTCCAGCTGTTGCTTACAGAACTTAATGGAAATTGGCCCAATCTGGCACAACCCCTTGTCCAACCACCATTTAAAAGCCCTAGGGCCAGATCCACAAAACTGGCACTGGCTTAGCCTATCTAAGTTACACTACGCTGCTGTAAGTTACTGCGGCGTATCCTTATCCACAAACAGTCTCCGCTGTAACTTGTAGTGTAATTGTTGCGGCGTAAGGCCGCACAATTCAAATGGGAAAGCTGTGGGCGTGATTTAATTTAAATCCGCTTGACCCCATGTAAATGACATATTTTTTGAACGGCGCATGCGCTGTTCGTGGAGAACGTAACTTGCGCGAATAGGGATTTGCATAAGTTACGAACGGTTTACGTGAGAATTTGACGCTGGCCTGACGTCCATACTTAACGTTACATACGCCTCTATACAGCAGGGGTAACTTTGCGCCGAACCTACGCTTACGCAAACGATGTAAAAACACTGCGCCGGGCGTACGTACGTTTGAATCGGCGTATATACCTCATTTGCATATTTTACGCGGACAAACGGAAGCGTCCCTAGCGTCCAGCGTAAATATGCAACTTAAATACGACAGTGTAAGCCGTCATATCTAAACAAAAAAAAGTATCTTGTTTTGTGGATACAATATGGATACGCCGGCGCAGATTTGAATTTATGGCGGCGTATATGGAGATACACCGCCGTAAATGTCTGTGGATCTGGCCCCTAGTGTTTTGGTCTGGGATAAAGTTGGGGTTATTTAAAGATGTGAGAAAGGGGTTGGCATTCGGAGATCAAGGAGGGGTTCGTTCCAGCTTGTCCCATAGAGAAAGATTAGGAAAGGATGGGTGAAAGAATTGAGGTTCTTTCCCTGGATGGGACCCCTAAGAGGTAGTCCAGGCTATGAGTGGGCGCTTGTCTCTCTATTTGAATCCAATCTGGCTTTTTGGAGTGGACGTTGGAGAGTTGAGAGCCTGGCTGCTTGATAGTACCAAAGCAGTCGAAGTAGCCCCTAGCCCCCTCTTCATCCTGAGTCTGTATAGGGTAGTTTGTGGCATCTGTGGCCTGAACTCCCCCCCCCCCCCCCAAATGTTTACTTTTTGTTGTAAGGATTTCAGTTGGTCTTTTCTTATTGGTAAGGCTCTGAAGAGAGATGAGTCTGGGAAGGAGTGTCAGCTTAATGCCATTTATTCTACCTAGCCAGGAAAGTTCCCCTTTGGCCCAGTGTTTTATGTCGGACTAGAGCTTCCGGTATGAGGGAACGAAGTTGGAGGTGGAGGTTGCAGTGAGGGTGATCCCTAAGTATTCTATGGAGGATGAGCGCCATTTGAAATCAAAGGAGCTTTGCAATGTTACTAGGTCTTGTTTCAGGGAGATGTTGAGGGTGTGGGATTTGGCATAGTTTATCTTAAGACTTGAGATTGCGGTAAAGTCGGAGAGTAGTTTGCAGAGCTTGGGTTGGGGAGGGATGTAATTGGGGATGTTATAAATAGCATGCAGTCAGCAAACAAACCACATTTATGGGTTTGTGGGCCGCATGAATTCCCATGAATATTGGGGTCAGATTGTATTGCCAGCGTTTCAGTGGTGATCACAAAGATTAGCGGGGATAAGGGGCAATCTTGCGTAGTGCCTTTCGCAATGTTGAATGGTTTTCGAATATTGTCCTTGGAGGCCAATCAAAGCTTTCGGGGTAGAATAAAGGGAGTGGAGTAGCCCCATAAAGCATTGGTCGAAACCCCATCGCTCCATGATAGTTAAAGGGACACTAAAGTCAGGTTTAAAAAAAAAAAAAAAACATGTTATACTTACCTCCACTGTGCAGTTCGTTTTGCACAGAGTGGCCCGGAAAGCTGTCTTCTGGGGTCCCTCGGCGGCTGTCTGGGCTCCTCCTCGCAAAAGCTTTCCATCTTCACGCGAGGGCGCTCGCACGGTGGAAAGCTTTTGCGAGCGCGCTCCCGTGATACAGCGGCGGCCATAGCCGCCGACTATCACTCGGCCCCGCCCCCCGGCGTGCCGTGTCATCCACTGTGATTGACAGCAGCGCCAGCCGGTGCTGTGAGATGGTTTTTTTTTTACATTTACAACCCCTTTAAGATGTATGCCCATTCGATTGAGTCGAAAGCTTTGCGTAGGTCCAGGGATAAAAGCATCCCCTCTTTAAGGCCGTTGATCCAGTTAGACTGTAATATAATGTCAATCGCTCTGAGTTTGGTCGGGCCCCTGCCTGCCGGGGATGAATCTGACCTGGTCCTTGTGGATGTATCTACTGATGGAGAGACGGTTTGCTAAAATTTTGGTTAAAATCTTTAGATCATTATTAGGGATATGGGCTCTTCTAAGAAAAGCGGGTCTGACATTGACCAAGTCTGCCAGATTCCTGCCAATGTATGTCTACCACCCATAAAGGGGGGCCGACAACCCATCACTAAGAAACCAAAACTAATTCCTGTGGGATAGGTGGAGGCGCAGAGGGTCACCCCGGACCCCTACTTCAAAATGGAACTTTAGAGTTAATGGAACACGGCACGTATCAACTTGGTTAGGTCAAACTAGCCTAAAGTGTTATAACGGGAAAACCAAAAAAAATAAGACAACCAGGTTAGAACTGTGAAGTTAAATTTGTCTGGGGAGTTGTCCCAAGGTTTATTGCCCGGGACGCCTCTCCAGCCTGGGTTTGAGGGAGCTGACAGGTGGAATGGGGGGGCCCAGCCGGGCAATCCCGCAGGCCAGAGAGCCCAAATGGAGCCCAAGCCGCCACTTGAAAACATATGGAGGCCCCAGCCGGGCCATCCGGCAGGCCAGAGAGCACAAATGGAGCCCGAGCCGCCACTTCAAAACATACAGGGGGAACCAGGACCCCAATACCCCCTGTGGCAACTTTCGGGGCAGGACATGGATACCATGGGTCGCCGCCATTTGTGGCCCTCCTGCTAGCAGAGGTAAAATGTCTGGACTGAGTGTCTTTAGTCTGCTCTTGTTTAGCTGCATGGGTCATCTGGTGGGAAAAAGCAAACAAAACAAAGGGTGGGCATAAACAAATGTTGGATGCACGGGTGTGGGCCAAGTATTGAGTGAGTCCTTCATCTTAGGGTGGGCCGTTGTCCTTGGATTTGTTGAACCGACCTTTTTCCCAGAGGAGAAACTGGGGGTTGTTGGGCGCTAGGAGGGGCTCGCTGAAGCATTAGCAAAGTCCATGGCAGCTTCCTGGGAAATCAGTTTGAGCTGCAACAGTAACTTTTCACCATCTGGTAGGTTGGAGGAGTGTAACTTTCCCTGTATTGAAAATTTCACTGCAAATGGCAAGGCACAATGGTATTTGATGTCTTGGGTGAGGGCCATAAGGAGCAGTTTTAGGGATCTCCGTTTCTGGACGATTGTGGGGAGAGATCACCAAAAATTTGTACTTGGTGGCTAAGGCATAGCACTTGAGACTTGGTGTATGACTGCCGCATAACTTCCTCCTTTACAGCATAAAAGTGTGACTTCACAATAATGTCCCTTAGGATCCGTCCCTCCAGGGGGGTTCTAGGGCCCTGTGAGCTCTGTCCAGCTCCAGGCGGTGGGGGGTGTGTTGGGTAACAAGTCCTTGATTAGGCCCTGGGCTGCTGTGGAGATTTCGGTAACAGTTTCAGGTAGTCAAGTTGTATCTCCTGGACCTATTCTCAAGGTCATCAATCCTGGAGAGGGCAGTGTCAAGTTGGTCCTGGAGGACTTGGATGTAAGCCACATTTTGATTGGTTTTGGAGACCATTATATCCAGTTTGTTTGCTATCCATTCTGTACCCCTGATGTCTAGCCGAGATGTAGTGCCCATTGGTGAGTGGCTAGGGGGGGTCAAGCCATGTGCTGTGTGGTCCGGGGTGATACAGAACGCAGGCGGCCCTTACGGAGCTCTCTCGCATGCGCACCACTGAAAGGTTTTTATACACATGGTTGCATAAATATCACATTAATATTACAATTGTAGTTTTATAGTAACAAGGGGCGGAACATATGCAGACTAATTCTAATCAGGACTCTAAAGAATGCAAACATGTAATGAAAACATTAGTGCCGCATGCACAGTGAAGGCAGTGTGCAATACATACAAAATAAAATACAATTATATACAGAACTTAGAAATTTCCTTAACACTTATGAAATGGTGAAGTAAATACAATAATGGGGCACTGATGTAAAAGGTTTCCCCTTATATCAGTAACACCCCCCCTATCACTCAACAAAAGGTGGTCTCTAGTAGGGATGAGCTCTGCGTTCGATTCAAACGTATGTTCGACTCGAACATTGCCTGTTTGATCATTTGAAATTCAAACAAAACTGGTCGTTCGCGCTAAATTCGAGTGACGCGCAACGGCCCATAATTCACTGCGGCATTGCGCGCTGATGATTGGCCAAGCATGCTGTATGTCCCGCATGCTTGGCCAATCGCAGCGCACAAAACAAAGAGCCATAATTGGCCAAAGCCTGGGTGGCTTTGGCCAATTATGGCTCAGGACTTTAGCACACGCCCCGCACTATATTAGGCCGCCTGCTGGGCGGCCTCGTGTAGTGTGTTTTGGCTTGTTAATGAGAGCAGTCAGAGACAGAGATTGTCTTTTTAGCTAGATAGAGCAGGCAGGCTGGCTAGTCAGTTTAGCTTAAATTACAGTGTGTAGAGAATATATATACATCCCTAGGAGTTGTACATATATTTGTACACTGTACACTGTATAGCTTAGTTAGATCAGCTATGCCTATTTGTCAGGCAGGAAATTGTGCTAGCTGCAGTGTTTTAACGTGTTGTGTTGCCTGTGTGACGTTTAGTTTACACCTAAACGTACTCAGTGTTACTGCACTTGTCCTGTTTAATAGCAACTAAATGCATTTGCTGTTCAGAAAAGCCCAGAGCAGGGGGTTGTAATGGACGGGGCGGAGGGCTGCATGACTAGGGAAACAGGAGAACAACCATTGGCTGGCCGGGGGGTGGGGGCGGGGATAGGAGTACATAAAAGGTCAGTTTCCCGCCCCCCGGCAAGCACAACGTGGGGAAAATGTTTACCATGTCAGTCATCGCAGACATGCTGGCCCGGTTACAGGCGGAGGCGGCGTTACATGGTCCCGGGTGGCTAGAGGAGCAGCTGCGGCCTATCTTCGGTAGGTCGGCAGCTTTGTCCACCGAGGGGGGAAGGGTCACGGGGCGAGCTTGGCGGCCGCCGGAGCGCTTTTCACCGGACTCATCCCCCAGAGCCACCATGGGAGTCCCCACTTGCGGGCCCCCCCCCCGCGCGAAGCGTGCTGCTATGCCTGCGGGAGGGGGGTCTGGGGGGAATCCCCATAGCGGACGGGGCTCGGCGGGAGGCCGCTCCATCAGCCCTGGGGGCGGCCCCAACACCCGCTCAGCACATGGAGTCGGATTCGGCGGGCCCCGCCCTTCGCGCCTCCGCGCCTCATCGAGGGAGAACGAGGAGCGCGGCGGCTGGGCCTACCACCACTTCAGCCGGCAGCCTTGGGACATCCAGCCCGACAGAGGCGGGGCCTAGCGACAGCAATGGTGGGGGCGACTGGGCTGGGGGAAGCCCCCCAGGCCCGCGGAAGGCAACGAGGAAGTCCGTGGACGGGTCTGTCGTGCTTAGGGATCGACAGGCGGCCGCCAGACTCGCGGCAGCCAGGGACCCTTCCCCTGGCAGGCACTGTGATGCAGAGGAAGACTTGGAGGTGGTGCGTTCGGAAGGGGAGCTGACGGAGTCCGAGGAAGACCTACCTCCCAGGAGTGCGGCAGCTGTGGTGGATGCGGGACGGTCGGCTGGTGGGTTCTTACCTAGGCAGCCCGGTAAATCCAATTTTCATTTACCTTTAACTGCTGGTTTAGGGGTGTTAGCGCCAGTTAGCGGTGGGGTGGGACCTGTTAATACTGTAGGGTCTGGGCTGACGGGCACGGTACAGGGGGCAGCAGCTGGAGGGGTGGCGGACCCGGGGTTAAGCGGCTTTGCAGGGTTTTTGGCGGGTATAAAGGAGCTGGTGGGCAAGTTTGAGACCTCAGGGGGAGCGGTGGTTGGCCCGGAGGCGGCATGGGCCCCCCCTGTGGGGGGGGGCGGTCGGGGGCGTCGTCGGGACATCCGTGTTGCCCGTGGTTTCTCCGGCGGGGGGGGGCCATTCCCCCAGTACAGCCGGCCGCAGGGGTGGCGCCTGCAGGTTCAGCAGCTGCCACGTTGGTGGCGCAGGCTGACGGAAAAGGGCAGGGGGTTAGCGAGCCATCTGTGAGGCAGGAAATAATTTGCCTCGCCGACTCGGCCAAGTGCGAGGTATACCTGTGCTATGAGGCGTCTTTGGGCACCCACTTGAAGGCGGAAGTGAGGGAGAAGATTTGGAAAGGTGAGTATGTTGAGATTTTCTCCCTGCTGCCATTGGAAAAGTTCAATCTGGATAGGGGCAAGCCAGATGAATCCAAGAAGGAGGAGGAGAGACGCAGGTATCGTTTGATTCCACGGACTTTCACGAATTGGCTGCAGGCCTTTAGCATTTTGGCATGTGTGGTAGGCGAGAAGAAGCCGGAGCACTGCTCGGCGCTCTTCATATACCAGAATGCGATCAAGGAGGCACACAGGGTTTACGGGGGTTCGGCGTGGCTACAATATGACGAGCAGTTTCGGCAGAGGATGGCGGTGCGACCAGACCTGCGCTGGAACCAGAAGGACACAAACTTGTGGCTGTGCCTGATGACGGCGGCGACGGCCCCGGGACAGTTTTTTCGGGGGGGGGGGGGGGGGGCGGTGGTCCATCGTCCCAGGGGCAACCAGCCGGACGGGCTAAAGGGGTGTGTTGGCAGTTCAACTCTGGCACCTGCAGGTTCGGAGGCACCTGTAGATACAAGCATGAGTGCTGTGGCTGCGGGGGCTCCCACCCATTGTCCAAATATTTCAAGCAGGGAAAAGGGCATACCGGAGAGTCTACAAACAAGAGGGAAGACTCCGGTGAGGGTGGAAAGGATGCGGCCGTTTCTCGGTAGGTATCCGGACAGGCGGGCGGCGCGCATTTTGGAGGAGGGGTTTTCAGTGGGTTTCCGGATTCCATGCAATCTGGAGGGGGTTCCGCCGGTTTCTCGCAATTTGCGGTCTGCTCTCTTGCATCCCGACGTGGTTTCGGAGAAACTACGGAAGGAGGTGGCGCTAGGCGGTATGGGGGGTCCTTTTTTGGTAGCACCCTTGGAGGGTCTGGTGGTTTCCCCACTGGGTGTGGTCCCCAAAAAAGAACCCAACAAGTTTAGGTTGATACACCACCTCTCCTTCCCAAAAGGGGGGTCGTCAATGACGCGATCGACCCCGAGGCCTGTTCAGTGAGCTACACGTCATTCGATGCTGCGGTTCACTGGGTTAGACACTACGGGCGCGGCGCTTTGATGGCTAAGTCGGATATCGAAGCAGCTTTTCGCTTACTGCCGGTGCACCCTGACAGCTTCCGGCTGTTAGGGTGCCACTGGGAAGGGCGTTTTTACGTGGACCAGTGTCTTCCCATGGGGTGCTCCATTTCTTGTGCGCTGTTCGAAACATTCAGCTCATTTTTGGAGTGGGTGGTCCGGGACGTAGCGGGTGTCAATTCAATCATCCATTACCTGGATGACTTCCTGTGCGTAGGGCCAGCGGCCTCCAGGATTGCCGCAGTGCTTCTGGCCACTCTAGAGCACATTGCGGATCGTTTCGGGGTGCCTTTGGCCCCCGAGAAGATGAAAGGTCTGTGCACGGTCATGACGTTTTTGGGGATCACTTTGGATTCCGAGGCCATGGAATGCCGATTGCCGGCTGACAAATTGGAAGCGCTGAAGGCTGAGATCAGGGGGTTTTTGGGGGTCAGGAAGGTTCGGCTCCGGGAGGTCCAATCCTTGCTCGGGGAGCTGAATTTTGCTTGCCGCATCTTGCCCATGGGCCGTGTATTTAGCCGACGATTGTCGGCCAGTACCGCAGGGGTGGAATCACCGAATCACTTTGTGACCCTGAGGAAGGTGCATAGGGACGACCTGCGGGTTTGGCACACATTTTTAGAGTCATTCAATGGCAGGGCATTGTGGATGGCGGGCCCAGTCAGCAATTTTGATCTTGAGCTGTACACGGACGCCGCGGGATCCTCAGGCTTTGGAGCATTTTTCCAAGGCAAGTGGAGCGCGGGCTCGTGGCCCGAGAGCTGGGTGGAGGCGGGCTTCACGAGGAATCTGGTGCTGCTGGAATTGTTTCCGGTGGTACTGGCGGTAGAATTGTGGGGAACTGAGTTCAGGGATCGGAAGGGGAGATTCCATGTGGACAACCTGGGAGTGGTACAGGTTATCAACCGAGAGTCAGCCGATTCGCCTCCAGTAGTTCGCTTGTTGCAGCACTTGGTTCTGAGATGCTTGCAATTGAATGTTTTTGTACATGCAGTTCACATCCCTGGGGTTGAAAACGTCATTGCTGACGCTTTATCTCGGTTTCAGTGGGACAGGTTCCGAGAGTTGGCGCCGGCTGCGGAGCAACACGGAGTGCCTTGTCCGGAGGGGCTGTGGAGGATTGCGTTGGCGTGATCTCCAAGTGGATCAAGAGGTCGGTGAGTGAGGCTACATGGGGGGCGTATAGCAAAGTGTGGCAGGAGTGGGAGTCATTAGCAAGATTGGCGGAGGTTGATCCGTTTGGTGCAGACGTCAGGTGGTTGGTACTGTATTTTGTGTCCAGGAACATTGAGGACGGGGTGTCGGCGGCAGCTATGAACAGAAAGATGGCGGGCCTGGCGTTCCTTTTCAAGTTACAGGGCTGCCCTGATTTCACCAAGGAATTTTGGGTGCGTCAAGCGCTCAAGGGCTACAGGAAGGCAGGGGTGACCAGGGACTCCAGGCGCCCGGTGTCATTCTCGGTTCTTCAGGGAATCTTGGGCATGTTACCAGCGATCTGCTCTTCGGTTTACGAGGCGGCACTATTCAGGGTGGCTTTTTTGTTGGCGTTTTTTGGGGCCTTCAGGATTGGCGAGCTGGTCAGCCCTTCAAGGAAGGTTCAGGGTGGCTTAGGTTTTCACGAGGTGGTTTGTAGTGGGGACAGGGTGTCCATTTGGCTGCGCAGGTCAAAGACTGACCAAGCAGGCAGAGGCAAGGAGGTCCAGGTATTTGCTTTGCCGGGATCGCCGCTGTGTCCGGTGGGGGCGGTAAGGTCCTTCTTCGAAATACGCCCGGAACGGCTGGGGTCCTTCTTGGTACATGGGGACGGATCGCCTCTGTCAAAATTTCAGTTTGTCGCCATTTTTAGAAAATGCGTTCGTTCATTGGGGTTGGATAAGAGGGTTTTCTCGTCTCACTCCTTTAGGATAGGGGCCGCGACCGAGACGGCTTGTTGCGGGTTGGGCATTGAAGCGGTAAAACGGATAGGCAGGTGGGAATCCAGGAGGTTCCAGAGTTATGTTCGCCCCCATTTGGTAGACAACTAGGGGTGACCCGGGAGGGAAAGGGGTTATATTGTGTGTGCGCTCTGGTTTTTGTTCGGGCTATATGTGGTGATTACCGGGTTGTACTTATCTTCTCTTTCAGATGCGATTCAGGCCTTAGTATGGATTCTGGGCCACTCCTTCGTCTTCTGGGGGGGGGGAGGGCGGATATTAGGCCAGATGGACGGCAACTGGGCTTCCCTAGGGAGGAAGCCTGTATTCGCTGGCTGGGAGTACCGGGAATGCTTTGGGGTAGAACAGTCCCTGAAGTACATCGCTTTGCGCGATTGGACCGGCCACCCAACGTTTTACTGCTGCACGTGGGTGGCAACGATCTAGGGGCTCGATCCATGCTGGATATTACAAGGGACATCAAATTTGATGTTCTGAGGCTTAGAATGGCATTCCCGAATATGATCATCGTATGGTCTGACATAGTGGCTCGGACCACGTGGCGACTGGCAAGGTCAGTGGAAGGGATCAATCGGGCCCGAAGGAAGGTCAACCGGGATGTGGGCAGATTTATGGTTCGGAACGGGGGGTTGGTGGTGCGCCACATGGAGCTAGAAGAGGACACCTGGAGGTACCTGAGGGGGGACGGGGTGCACCTTACAGCAGTAGGGATAGATATGTGGGTTCTGGGTTTACAGGATGGCATACAGCGGGCCATTAGGGTATGGAGGGGCTCACAAGGTTAAGGCTTTATCCTTGTGTGCTGTCGCGTTAGTTGGTCTCTGCGGGTGAAGGACGAGACTTTAAAAGCTGAAATTGGACCTGTCGGTGACGGGGTATGATGGTGATTCCAGATAACGGAGATTAACTGGAGGGACTGAGTATGGAGCACTGCGGTCGTAAGTGTCTTTGAGCCAGCTTGTCGGCTTGAGGCCTGTCAGAGGAAGTCCAGAGACCGCAGTGCAAAATGTTGAGTTATATATATATATGTTTATATATATATAGAGTTGAGATATGTGTTGCTAGAGGCTTTGCCTGCGGAGACCAACTTTAGGTAGTTCAGTTTTTATAACAGATGTGTTTTACGTTAATGTTAAGTTATTATGTTTTAATAAATAGGCTGCTACGGCCTTTGTTTCCCCAACTAAAATGGTGTGGTCTCCAATTAATGGGGGGTTAATGGTTGGGGGGTTTGTCTTCAAGGGGTTACAGTAAGAGTAAGGGTTATAGGTTGGTAAGACATCTGTTATACTATAGTCAAGAAAAGCCCAGAGCAGGGGAATGTAATGGACTGGGCGGAGGGCTGCATGACTAGGGAAACAGGAGAACAACCATTGGCTGGCCGGGGGGTGGGGGCGGGGATAGGAGTACATAAAAGGTCAGTTTCCCGCCCCCCGGCAAGCACAACGTGGGGAAAAAGTTCCCGCCCACCCTCCCTTGTAACTGTGTAAGTGCTTGTCTGTCGTTGTTGTGGCGTTGCGTGTTCTTTTTTCTTGTCGTTCTAGGCACAGAAGGTTTGTCGTGGCAGCGTTGGTCTCTGCGGGTGAAGGACGAGACTTTAAAAGCTGAAATTCGACCTGTCGGTGACAGGGGGTATGATGGTGATTCCAGATAACGGAGGTTAACTGGAGGGACTGAGTATGGAGCACTGCGGTCGTAAGTGTCTTTGAGCCAGCTTGTCGGCTTGAGGCCTGTCAGAGGAAGTCCAGAGACCGCAGTGCAAAATGTTGAGTTATGTATATATATATATATATATATATATATATGTATATATATATATATGTATATATATATATATCGAGTTGAGATATGTGTTGCTAGAGGCTTTGCCTGCGGAGACCAACTTTAGGTAGTTCAGTTTTTATAACAGATGTGTTTTACGTTAATGTTAAGTTAGTATGTTTTAATAAATAGGCTGCTACGGCCTTTGTTTCCCCAACTCAAATGGTGTGGTCTCCAGTTAATGGGGGGTTAATGGTTGGGGGGTTTGTCTTCAAGGGGTTACAGTAAGAGTAAGGGTTATAGGTTGGTAAGACATCTGTTATACTATAGTCATGCACGTTTGCTGTTTGATAGCACCTAAACGCATTTGCTGTAACTGCACGTTTGCTGTTTGATAGCACCTAAACGCATTTGCTGTAATTGCACGTGTGTTTAATATCACCTAAACGCATTAAAATGTCTGGAAGGACAACAAAGAGGGGCAGAGAGTCACGAGGGCAATATAGGCTCTGCATCTAGAGGCAACGCTGGTTGTGGACACGGTGCATTATCTTCGGCACGTGGCCGTGGCCGCTCGTCCTTTTCGGGAGCTGGCCGTGTTGAGCCTCAACATGCAGAGAAATTAGTAGAGTGGATGACCAAGCCGTCCTCATCCTCCTCTCTCATCCAGGCTGATCTTAGTTTGTCTGGCAAAGCAGCTGCCAAGGCGTCCTCTTCCCTCTGCACAATGGCATCACACAATCCTTCCCTAGTCCCACCATGTCCTCCTGAGGAGTCCCCTAAACTGTTTCAATACAGTGTTGGGTACATGCTGCATGAAGATGCGCAGCATTTTGAAGGCTCCGCTTATGGAACACAGAGGAAGGCATTGATGTAAGCCCAGAGAGAGGGGGTGCCCGAGAGGGACAGCAATCTGGCAGTGATGTTCCCCCAGCTGCAGCATACTGCCAGGTTTTTGACAGTGATGAGGGAAGGGATGATGAGGTCACTGACTCTACGTGGGTGCCTGATTGGAGATGTGCCTGTGCCTCGTCCCCTCTCCTAAGAGGCAGGATGCCTTCCAGGGGCCAGCTTAAAAGCAGGACACCAACTGCATTACATAGCAGAGTTACGCCTGTGCAGGGCGCTGCTGTCTCAACGTTACTGCAAAAGTTCTTTGGTGTGGGCCTTTTTTGAGACGTGCATCCGATCGCACCGTTGCTTGTAACATATGTCAAGTGTATCTCGCGTGGCCAAAACATCACCCGCTTGGGCACCACATGCTTGACCAGACATATGTCCAACTGCCATGCAGTTCATTGGCAAGCATACCAGGAAGACCCACACCAAAGAACCTAGTGGACCTCCCCTTGCCCCTCAGCTGGGACCTCCAACCCCACTAGACCCTCAGTCCTCTCTGAAGCCTGCACTGATAGGACTGAAGGTGTAGAGATAGGTGTGTCATAATCTAGTAGTACATGCGGGCAATCTACTGATAGTACCAGACAAATTCTCCTGCCCCAGCTTCTGCAGCACCGAAAGAAGTACTCTCCCAGCCATGCACATGCCCAGCGGTTGACTGCTAGCTTAGCGAAATTGCTAGCACTTCAAATGCTACCTTTTCAGTTGGTAGATTCTGCCCCCTTCCGTGAGTTTGTGCAATGTCCATGCCTCGCTGGACAGGGAGCGGTCTGTGGTAAGGTGCATATTACCACTGACTCATGGTCCAGCAGGCATGGACAGGGACGTTGCCTCTTTCACGGCACATTGGGTGACTCTGCTGGCAGCTGGGAAGGACGCAGGGCAAGGTACAGTAGTGTTGGAGGTTGTTACGCCACCACGCCTCCAAAACACTACTACTGGTTGTGACACACCTCTCTCCTCCACCCCCTCCTCTTCTTCCTCTGTGGCCTCCTTCTGTGCTGATGTCTCCTCGGAACCAGCCATGCTCCGTAGGTGTATGAGGGGCTACGCAGGAATTCATGCCAAGAGATGCCATGTGGTGCTAGAGCTGGTGTGTTTGGGAGACAGGAGCCACACTGGGCCTGAGGTTCTGTCAGCTCTGCAGGGGCAGGCTCAGAGGTGGTTGCCGCCACACCAGCTTAAGCCTGGAATGGTGGTTAGCGACAATGGCACCAACCTCCTCTCTGCCCTGCGACAGGGAAAACTGAACCATGTGCCCTGTTTTATGCATGTCCTGAATTTGGTGGTGCAGCGGTTCTTGGGCAGGTACCCGGGCTTACAGGATGTCCTGAAGCAGGCCAGGAAAGTCTGTGTCGTATAATGCCACTGCTCGGCTGACAGGCCTCCAAAGGGAATACAACCTGCCCAAGAACCGCCTAATCTGTGACATGCCCACCAGATGGAACTCTACATTGGCCATGATGCAGCGGCTGCACACGCAGCAGAGGGCCATCAATAAATACCTGTGCCAATATGGCAGCAGAACTGGGTCAGGGGAGCTTGGTTTTTTTTTTTCACGCCAATGGGCCTTGATCAGGGATGCATGATCCACTGTCCTGTCACCATTTGAGGAGGCCACGAGGATGGTGAGCAGTGACAGTGCATGCATCAGTAAGACTGTCCCTCTTATTCAAATGTTGGAGCACACGCTACGTGGAATAATGGACAGAGCCCTTGAGGCAGAACAGAGGGAGGAAGAGGAGGACTTCCTTACCTCTCAAGGCCCCCTTTATCCAGACAGTGGTCCTGCTGGAGGAGGAGGACTCAGCCGTCTTCAAGGGATCACTTACAGTCCCAAGGAACCCATGGACTTTTACGTGGCTGGGATGAGGTGGCTGAGGATCCTGTTGCCCTCAGTGACCCAGAGGACTGTGCCCGAATGCCTCAGCAAACCTACGCTGCATGGCCTGCCTGATCCTGCAAAGCCTGCATAAGGATCCTAGTGTTTGTGGTATCAAGGAGAGGGATCATTACTGTCTGGCAACTCCTTGATCCACGTTACAAGAGTAAGGTTGCGGAGCTTATCTTGCCATTGCAGAGGGACCAGAAGATGAAACTTCTGCGGGAGGCCTTGTAGAAGGGTCTGTGCAAAGCGTTCCCAGAACCTGGGGGATTACCAAATCCTGGTCCTGGAGAACGTCAGAGGCTTCGGTGAGTCACAGAAGGAGCTGTGGAGAAGGCCGTCTGACCGATGCGTTCAGACAATTTTTTAGTCCAAAGCCCCAAGGTCTGACCGGTTCCAGAAACCATCGCCAGCGTCTGGTTTACATGGTGTGGGAATACCTAGGGGCAAGATCAGACTTGACACCTTCCCCACTGAAAATCCTCTGGCTTACTGGGTCTTGAGGATGGATCACTGGCCAGAGCTTGCACAGTATGCAATTGAGCTACTGGCTTGCCCTGCATCCAGCGTTCATTCAGAACGCACATTCAGTGCTGCTGGAGGCTTTGTGACCGATCACAGGGTGCTCCTCTCTACCGACTCTGTCGATCGACTGACCTTCATCAAAATGAATCAGGCTTGAATCAACACCAGCTACCAAGCACCTGATGCAGATGTAACTGAATAATTGTTTTGAAATGTCAGATCCCTTTGAGACTGCCTATGCTGATGCTGAGTGACTGTCCTGTTATGCTGCTGATGGAATATCCTTTTCCTCCTCACTGATCTTGCTGATAGCTTGTAAGAAAATGTTTGTTTCTGGGCTCCGCCACCAGTGCCTAAGGTCCAATTTTTGATGCAATACTTTGCATGTGGCTCTTTGTTGCGCTCCAATTACAGTATCTGTAGGGGTTGCAGTGTTGTCTTGTGCCTAAGGCCAAATTGTTCTGCCCCTGTTTAACAGGGGCGTCTAATAACAATTTTTGATGCAATACTTTGCACGTGGCTCTTTGTTGCGCTCCGATTACAGTATGACATGGTTCAGATTCTACGTAACAAACCTACAGTCCTTGTCTTCACCCCCCCCCGGTTTGGTTTGCACCAGAACCTGCGAACGGATCGAAAGTTTGCACAGACTTTCGAACCCTGTTAAAGTGTATTGGACGCGAACGTTCAGAATGAAGTGTGAATTTTAAAGGCTAATGCCGCATACACACGATTACTTTTCGGTATGAAAAAAATGAAATTTTTCAGCATGTCCAAAAAACAAAGTTTTCCCTTTCCGTCTTTCAGGACAGCCACAATAGAGAGATAGGCTCCTCCTCCTTCCTTTAGGAAACACTGCACAGCCTTTAAGAACACTCCTCCCCCTGCCAGACCTCGTTCTTAGTGTTTCCTCCGGTGGGGAGACACTGCAGAGGAACCTAGGCCGGTGCAGTCAGGGGACTGTGGCTGTTTTTTCTCCTACCAAGGGAGCAGGGGCCTCCTAAGGAAAAAATCTTTTTTGGCTGGTACTCACCGCCAGACGCACCCCAATCCTGGTCGAGCGCGGCAGATGGCTTGAGGGGGGACCCCTATCGTGTCCACAGGACCATGGCGGGGGAGGCCTCCAGGACGCCCTGTTTTTTTGTTTTTGTTTTACAGGCCGCATACTTTTTTCCAAATTCGCGGGCCGAATGGCGGGTGACGTCATCAACGGCGCGTCGGAAGCCTCCCCTTTGATCCGCGACTTCCGGTTCCGGGTCGCGGCGCTGATAGAGGCCCAGCGTGTTTGCTGGAGGAGTCTGAAGCTTGCTGGGGCAAGGCGACACAGCGCAACCACCCCAGGATGTCGGCGACTTCTCCGGAAGGGGGCACGACCAAGGACGCTTCCTCCAGCCAGCCTAAGGTAAGAGTTCCCTGGGGAGGGGTCCCTAAACCTTAGGCCTGGTCTTTCCCCCCCACTATTCCCCCTTGGTGGTTGGGGGGGGGGGAACCATAGGGGAACCTAGCAGGAGGGTCTGTTTTTAGAGTTTCCCCAGGGTTGTAACCCATATGTTTTTTTGTGTTTAAAAAAAAAAAAAAATGTTTTTTCTTTCTTTGGATGTTAATGTGTGGGGCCCCTTGTTCCTATGTCTTTCAGAAGAGCCTGGAAAAGACAGGGAAGACTCACGGTTCGAAAAATAAATGTGCCTCCTGTAGGGACATTCTTCCTGAGTCTTGGTCCAAAGTGTTGTGTAAGGAATGCATTCACTCCTTGGTCAGGGAGAGGGATGAAGAGCAGGAAGGTAGCCTAGCAGCCTCTGTTAAGGAGCTTTCCTCCACTTTCGCTTCCTTCAAATCTTTGTTTGAAAGGCTGCAACCTCCCACTGTCCCCACACAGGTTACAACCCAATCAGTTGAACAGGGTCTTGCTCCTGTCACACCTGATCATACAGCAACGACAGTTGATCTTGCAGGCCCTTCCCAGGCAGTAATCTCAGGGGAGAGTGTGGCCTCGGGTTCTCAGGCAGAGTCAGATGATGAGGATCAGGATGGGGATTCCAGGAAGCCCTCGAGATATAAACTGTCCCTTGATGAGGTTGAGGATTTGTTAGGGGCCATTTACACGACTCTGGGCATTCAGGCCGAAAGTAAACCTCTTAGCCTTCATGACCAAATGTACAAAGGTCTGGGGGAACAGAAGAGAAGGGTTTTTCCTGTACATGAACTTCTAACTGATACTATCAAAAAGGAGTGGCAGGACCCCGAAAGGAAGCCCTTTTTTTCCCAGTCCCTTAAAAGGAGGTTCCCATTTTCTGAAGATCCTGCATCCATTTGGAACAAAGTGCCTAAATTGGATGCGGCGTTCTCCCAAGTATCCAGAAATACTGTCTTGGCTTTCGAGGATATGGGAACTCTTCCTGATGCAATGGACAAGAGAATGGATTCCCTCTTGAAAAAAACATGGGACTCTGTTATTGGGAACCTCAAGCCAGAATTAGCTGTCACAGTGGTGGCCCGTAACTTAGAACATTGGCTCTCTAAAATCCAGGAGCACATTGAGGCCGGGACGGATAAGGAGACCATTTTATCCTCCTTCCCTACAATGTTACGAGGCATCGCTTACATTGCGGACGCATCGGCTGAATCCGTCCACATGTCAGCCAGGTCGGCAGCTCTGGCCAACTCTGCCAGGAGAGCCCTCTGGCTCAAAACTTGGCCAGGGGACCTAGCTTCCAAATCTAAGCTGTGTGGGATACCTCTTACAGGGGATCTCCTGTTTGGTCCGGGTCTTGAGTCAGTCTTGGATCGTACAGCTGACAGAAAGAAGTCCTTTCCCCAGAGACGTAAGGCTCCAGTAAAGGGGAGGGGGTTTCGTCCCCAAAGGCACTCGGGGGTCCCAAAGCCAGAAGTTCAGAAGAGAATCTGGACGCCTAGGGGAAGGGGCAGAGGAGCGATTTTTCGCCCTCCTGACCAGCCCGCAAAAAAACAGTGACTCCCAGGTCAGGGTGGGGGGAAGATTGGGGGCCTTCCTCCCACAGTGGGAATCAATTTCCCCCAACAGGTATGTCCTGGCGATAGTAAGGAGGGGGTACTTCCTAGAGTTCTCTTCTCCTCCCCCCCAAAGATATCTGGTCACTCAACTTCCCAGAGACAGGGAAAAATCAGAGGCCCTGACTGGAGCCTTAAAAGAGCTAAAGAACCAGGACGTGGTCCTCAGGGTTCCAGCGACAGAGGAAGGGAAGGGATTTTACTCACACATTTTTGTGGTGAGGAAACCCTCAGGGAAGTACAGGTTAATCCTAAACTTGAAACCCCTAAACAGGTCCATCGCATACAAAAAGTTCCGTATGGAATCAATCTTCACGGTCAGGGCCCTCCTTCCACAGAATTGCTTTATGGTCTCCCTGGACCTCAGGGACGCGTTCCTGCACGTACCCATCGCAGAGGGGTCTCAGAGGTATCTACGCCTAGCGATAACCTAGGAGGGGAGGTGATGCATCTTCAGTTCCAGGCTTTGCCATTCGGTCTATCCTCCTCACCCCGCGTGTTCACCAAGGTCCTGGCAGAACCCATAGCTTTTCTGAGTCTTCAGGGAGTAAGCATCATAGCCTACCTGGACGACCTGCTCCTTTTTGCGGCTTCTCCAGAACAACTATCCAGAGATCTGGAATTAACCAAGAGGACTCTATCGGGTCTAGGGTGGCTGTTAAACTTAGAAAAATCCAGCCTGTCACCGTCTCAACAAATTTCTTACTTAGGGTACCTTTTGGACTCCACCCTCCTAAGGGTCTTTCTCCCCAGGGAGAAGGCCCTGAAATTAGAGCGGTGGCCACCCTACAGGGCCGTCGGCAAGTGTCGATCAGGTCTCTGATGTCGACCCTGGGCCTGCTTACGTCCACCCTTCCGGCTGTCCAATGGGCAGGCCTTCACTTTCGGCCCCTGCAAGCTTTCCTCCTGAAAATCTGGGATCACGATCTGGAGCGGATAGATACCCTAGTACAGGTCCCAACCCAGGTAAAGAGGTCCCTCTGGCGGTGGAGGAAGATTTCCAATTTATCGCAGGGTCGGCTATGGCATATTCCGGTTTCTCAGGTGGTAACCACGGACGCAAGCGGCAGAGGTTGGGGGGCTCACTTAGGGTCCCTTCCAGCGCAGGGCGTATGGAAAGATGCCGAGTTGGGGAAGTCCTCCAATTGGAAGGAGCTGATGGCGGTCGGTCTAGCCCTCAGATTCTTCCAGGAGGAGCTTCAGGGTCACCACGTCCAGGTGCGGTCGGACAATGCTTCGGCTGTGGCCTATCTGAACAAGCAGGGCGGCACGAGAAGTGTAGTCCTGTCGGCCATTACATCAGGGATTCTTCACTGGGCCGAAGCAAACACCCTGTCATTATCGGCGATCTTCCTAAGAGGGATAGAAAACAAGACTGCAGATTTCCTCAGCCGAAGTCAGCTGAGAGAGAGCGAGTGGGCTCTGTCAGGAAGTTTTTCATCTCCTAGTCAGGAGGTGGGGTTCTCCGGAGGTAGACCTGTTTGCGTCAAAAGAAAACGCGAAAACCCCTTGTTTTTTCTCCCGGAACAAAGGAGAGGGAGCAAGGGGGGTAGATGCCCTGTCCCAGAGCTCGGGGTTCGGGATATGTTATGCCTTCCCACCTCCAGTGCTTCTACCGGCAGTTCTAAGAAAGTTCCAACTGGAGAACACCTCTATCATTCTAGTGGCACCTCACTGGCCGAAAAGGGCTTGGTTCTCGGTCCTCAAACAACTGACCATGGATCCTCCCTTCTTCCTCCCATCCACAAGGGATCTTCTCTCGCAGGGTCCAGTCCTTTGCCCAGACCCACACAGGTGGAGCCTAGCAGCGTGGTTACTGAGGAGACCTTGCTAAGGTCTAAAGGGTTTTCTGAAAGGTTAACTGCCACCCTACTTAGTAGCAGGAAGAAGGAAACCCGCTCTATTTATAGGAAGGTCTGGCTTCGCTTTAATGCGTGGTGCCTAGAATATTCCTGTTCAGTGCAGAACCCCTCTTCAGTATTGGAGTTCCTACAGTGTGGGGCAGATATGGGTCTTTCAGTCAGTACCCTTAAGGGTCAAGTTATCCTTAGTTCTTCAGGCCCTAACAGGGTCTCCCTTTGAACCTCTAGACGGATGTCTGTTGAGGGAGTTGACTTTAAAGACAGTCTTTTTAGTTGCAGTGACTACTGCTAGGAGGGTCAGCGAGATAGAAGCCTTGTCTGTTAGACCCCCTTTTTGTATTGTTTTTCCGGATCGAGTTCTTTTCAAGACTGATCCGGCCTTTTTACCCAAAGTATCTTCTAGATTCCATAGGAGTCAGGAGGTGGTGCTACCCTCTTTTTGCCCTAATCCCTCAGGTGAAAGGGAAATTAGGTTTAGTAAGTTGGACGTCAGGAGATGCATCTTACACTATTTAGAGCTGACCAAAGATTTTAGGAAGTCAGACTCTCTTTTTGTTTTATTTTCTGGAGTTAGAAAAGGACAGAGCGTCTCGGCGCACAATCGCGAGATGGCTTAGGCTAGCTATTGAACAGGCATATGCCTTGTCTGGTAAAGAGGTCCCTACAGGAATTAAGGCACACTCTACTCGGGCAGTGGCTGCTTCCGAGGCTGAAACCGCTGGAGCCACGCCAGAACAAATATGCAAGGCAGCAACTTGGTCCAGCTACACCACCTTCGTCAAACATTATAGAGTAGACTTGGTGTCGGCAGGCGACCAGGCCTTTGGGCGAAAGACCCTGCAAGCCATAGTCCCGCCCTAGTTGGTGAGTACTCGATTATCCTCTCTATTGTGGCTGTCCTGAAAGACGGAAAGGGAAAAATGGAGTTACTTACCGGTAACGTCCTTTCCAGTAATCTTTCAGGACAGCCCTGGTTACCCACCCGAAGTATGGAAGGTTTGTTTAATACAGGAACATAGTATGATGTTGATGTTTAATGATGGATTACTAACATGTTCTTGTGTCTCCCCAGCTGACCGGAGGTGCTCGTATAAAAACTGAGGTCTGGCAGGGGGAGGAGAGTTCTTAAAGGCTGTGCAGTGTTTCCTAAAGGAAGAGGAGGAGCCTATCTCTCTATTGTGGCTGTCCTGAAAGACTACTGGAAAGGACGTTACCGGTAAGTAACTCAATTTTTTCCAACTTCATCATTAACAACGATGTTGCCCACACACCATCGTTTTTGAAAAATTATGAACAACGCGCGGTGACGTATACCACATACGACGGCACTCTAAAGGGGAAGTTCTATTCGCCTTTGGACTGCTTTTAGCTGATTCCTGGTTAGTAAAAGACGATTCAGGCTTTTCTGTCTGTTGCGTGATGAATGTGCTTACTCCATTATGAATGGTAGTTTTACCAGAACGAGCGCTCTCATCTCATAACTTGCTTCTGAGCATGCGCGGGTTTAAAATGTAGTTTTAGCCCACACACGATCATTTTTTACAACACAAAAAATGACATTTTCAAAAACAAAAGTTTGAATTTTTTTTTGGGTCGTTTTTCAGAAGCCAAAAAACGATGTGACCACTTCAACCACTTCAGATCCGGGCTATAGACAAGACGTCAACAGCGCAGACCTGAAGTGCCGGGATCACGTCTTTGGACGTCAATGTTATTGTAATTCCACGCGCGCGCCACTGGGTGGCACGCAGCGGGGAAACAGTGCCGTCGCATTGCGTGTACCCGGCCGCCG
Source organism: Rana kukunoris (assembly GCA_029574335.1). Lineage (NCBI taxonomy): Eukaryota > Metazoa > Chordata > Amphibia > Anura > Ranidae > Rana > Rana kukunoris. The sequence goes on along the minus strand of CM056054.1, from coordinate 153,163,095 downwards.
CTGTGTCCGCCAGGTACACGCTATCGGCGGTGACAGAGCAGGGACGTGGAGCTCTGTGCGTAAACACGGAGCTCCACGTCCTGTCAGGGAGAGGAGACAGATGCTGTTTCCCTTGTACATAGGGACACAAAATCGGTCACCTCCCCCAGTCAGTCCCCTCCCCCCACACAGAACACACCCAGGGAATACATTTAACCCCTTCCTCACCCCCTAGTGTTAACTCTAACAATGCCAGTCACATTTATACAGTAATTAGTGCATATTTATAGCACTGGTCGTGTATAAGTTTAAAGGCTGACTGCAGGTCAAGCCTGTATTTGTAGGAGGAGTCGGGAGGTATTTAAACCCACCCTCCTTCCTCCTTCTGGGCGTCGGTTTTTCTGGTGTGTGGGGTTTCTGGGTATTGCACGTCACTTCCTGTTTCTGTCCAGAGCAATGGAGGCAGCTGCTGCAGGTGTCCATTGTGCTCTCCTCAGGATTCCCAGTGGACCGGACTGTCTGCACCCCATCCTCCTCTGTCAGCTGAGCACCGCTCACCCCAACCGCCCCCCCGCTTCTCCCGATGCTTGCAGGGGGGGTGCAGGTTTGTAGTTGTGGCAGGCACCATTGGGGGGGCTGTCCACCATGTCAGCCAGGCCCTTGTCAGCATCATAGGGGCCGCCTGCTTCTCCACTCGGGCTCACGCTGTGGGGGGTCCCTCCATTCTCCCTCCTGCTCCTCCGGGCATACTCGGTGAGAGGGGAGCCAGCCGTCCTCCCTCTCACTCCTCCGGGCACCCACGTCCACGTGGTACAGGGCTCCATGGAGACCGCCCGCCTGTTCCTCCCGCCCCCCGTTTGCTCCTATGACGTCACTCGCTCCATGGCTCCTCAAGCTAGTCTAGTACCTCACATGGGGGGATGTTGGTTGGGTCAGGTGCAGTAGTTTTGTGGGCTCAGTCAGCATCAGAGGTCACATCCCGGTGCGGGGGGGGGGGGGGGGGTCGAGTGTGTCGGCATGTGCTTTCCCTGTCCGCACTCTGCTTCCTCCTAGCTGTGTCATGTAGCTGAGCGCTGTTTGGCTGAAGGAGCATCTTCCCCAGCGCGGCCTGTTTCCTTCCCTGTGACACATGTCTCCCAGTGACAGCCCAGTGGGTGCTGAGGGCTCCCCGTCAAAGTTTCTGAGTTTCTCCTGCTAGTTAAGGTTCTTCTGATGGTTTTGTTTCTCTTATGTTATGCGATTCATGTTATGCGATTCATGTTAGGCGATTACGTTTTTCATGCTAGTTATGTCCTCATGCTATGTGTTCTTATGCCAGTAATGTCCTCCTGCAATGTGTTTCTTATGCTAGTGATGTCCTCATGCGATTATGTTTCACGTACGGTCACGTTCTCATGCGATCACGTTCGCGTGCGATCGTGGTCATCGTGTTACGTTTCTCATGCAATCACGGTTTTCATGGTGGTTCTCATGCGATTACGTTTCGCATAGTAGTTCTCATGCGATTATGTTTCTCATGCGATCATGTTCATGTGCGATCACGGTCCTCGTGTGTTACGGTTCCCATGCGACTATGTTTCCCATGTGACTATGTTTCCCATGCGACTATGTTTCCCATGGTGTGTTTCTGACTCAATTACTTTTTCCATGCGACTACGTTTTCCATGCGACTACGTTTTCCATGGTATATGTTTCTAATTCGACTACGCTTCCCATGTGACTGTTTCCCATGGTGTGTTTCTGACTCAATTACGTTTTCCATGCGACTACGTTTTTCATGCGACTATGTTTTTTCATGCGACTCCGTTTCCCATGCGACTACGTCTCCCATGGTATTATGTTTCTGATATGATTACGTTTCCCATGGTATCATGTTTCTGATGCGATTACATTTTTTCAGGTGACTGTTTTTCATGCGACTATGTTTCCATGCAATTACGTTTTCCATGGTATTATGTTCTCATGCGATTACGTTTCTGGTGCGATTGCAGTTTTCATGCGGTTACGTTTTGCAGGCGATTTTGTTTTGCGTGGTGGTTTCTCATGCGGTCGCGTTCGCGTGGTGGTTCTCATGCGTTCGCGTGGTGGTTCTCATGCGTTCGCGTGGTGGTTCTCATGCGTTCGCGTGGTGGTTCTCATGCGTTCGCGTGGTGGTTCTCATGCGGTCGCGTGGTGGTTCTCATGCGGTCGCGTGGTGGTTCTCATGCGGTCGCGTGGTGGTGCTCATGTGTTTGCGTTCGTGTGGTAGTTATCATGCGTTCGCGTGGTGGTTCTCATGCAGTTGCGTTCGCGTGGTGGTTCTCATGCAGTTGCGTTCGCGTGGTGGCCATGTTTATCATGGTAGGTTCTCATGCGATCACGTTTATCATGGCTGGTTCTCATGGGATTGCGTTTCGCACGGTAGTTGCTCATGCGTTCACGCTTCTCTTGGTTGGCTCTCATGCGATTACCTGGCTCATGCGTTGCGTTGCGTATGGTTTCTCCCATGCGATTACGTTTCTTATGGTTGTCATGTTCCTGTGCAATCGCGTGGCTCATGCTTGCCTTGTGGTTGCGATTCATGTTTGTCAAGTGTACACGTTTCTCTTGCTACTCATGTTCTCGGGTGTTCACGTTGCTCATGCTATTTCTGTTCTCATGTTTTCCGTTTCTCATGCAATTTTACGTTTGTACTTTCCGTTTTACATTACGTTTCTCATGCTATTCATGTTCTCAAGTGTTTACGTTACTCATACAGGTTTCAGTCGTGATGCATACGATTCCGTTTCTCAGGGTATTTTTATGTTCTCAGGTATTTACATTTCTCATGTTTTTGTTTCCCATGCTTTTCATGTTCTCTAGTGTGTGCGTTTCATGCAACTTACGTTTCTCATGCAGGTTTCAGTTGGGATGTTTTCTAGTTGGTAGCATTGGTATGTTCATTTTGATTCATGGCGTTCACCGATGGGGGGGGGGGGTGTGTGTCACCCATCACGTCTATGGGTGCTTACGGATTGAGATGAGCGTTTTTAATTGGCTTGTACGGTGGCAAGTCTCCTCATCCGTTTCTCATACGTTTCATGCATCTTGACATTTCATCTCTCATACAATGACCTGACACGTTTTCAGGTTCATCAGGCCTGAGTGTACGTTTTTAATTTGCCTGCTACGCCTCAGGTTGCTCGGCCTTGGTAATTCACGGGTTTGTCACATTCTCAGTCCAGCTGCACTTGTCCTACATTTACCCACATTTAATTTTCATAGTCTGGGCATACATGTTAGTTCATGGCCCCTCTCCACTGCTGGTTACCTGTCACGTCTACGGGTACTGTCGGATTGAGATGTTTCGTTTCTAATTGGCTTGTGCAGTGGCAAGTCCCCTCATCCGTTTCTCACACGTTCATGCATCTTGGCTTTTCGCATACAATAACCTGACACGTCTTCAGGTTCATCAGGCCTGAGTGTACGTTTTTAATTTGCCTGCTACGCGGCAGGTCGCTCGGCCTTTGCTATTCATGGGGTTGTCACGTTCTCAGTCCAGCTGCACTAGTCCTACACTTACCCACGTTTCATTTGCACAGTCCATACATACAGGTCACATTCATGTCCTCACGTTAGTTCATGTCCACTCTCCACTGCTGGTTACCTGTCACATTTACAGGTACTGTCGGATTGAGATGTTCGTTTCTAATTGGCTTGTGCAGTGGCAAGTCCCCTCATCCGCTTCTCACGGCTTTCATTACATTTTTCATACGTCACGTAATCTCGTCACTTACATCACCTACCCGACATGTCTTCAGGTTGTTAGGCTTGAGTGTTACGTTTTCCGTTGGCCTGCTTTGCCTCAGGTTGCTCAGCCTCGTCAGTTCCGCAGACTGACACGCTCTCTGTCCTGCTCTACATCACTGCATGTGTCAATCACGGACACTTACGTAGGTAGGGGTAAGGGGAGGTAGGGGTTTTCCTTTTCCTAAGGTAAGTTGGGGCTTGTTGGTTTTGTTTAACAATGTCTTGCTTCTTTGCAGAGTTCATGTCACGGGCAGCAGATATCGCAGATTGTGCCGTCATCCATCCTTCTCCAGTTACAGGTTTTTCACATGGTTGTGCACCCTCCTTGTATATTCCGATTTTGTCATAGACGAAGCTTGATCTTCAAGTCCTTTTCAATACAGCCCGGAAACTCGTGACTCGGCCTGGGATATCTTCCAGGCGTTCCTATCTCGGTATCCTGGGTTCTTTTCTCACAAACATGCCAGTACCTACTTGCGTTTGCTTTCTTTTGCCACTTGCAGCTTCAAACGGGTTTTAGCTGGGTCCAGGACATTCTGGGCGCTAGACCGTTGCGGACATACTCAGGGATAGGCCACTTTTCCTTTTCCCTAGTACCCCCTTCCCTGCTAGCACAGGGCATGACATTTAGTCATTACCTGCTTCCTATCTAGGGAGGCACTTCATCATTCACTCCGGGCCATGGTTTCAGTACAGGTGCAGTTTTGCTGCTATTCGTAGGGGGTTTGTATTCTTGTTGTGGAAGAGTTAGGTGGGCGGTAGGTAGCTTTCTTTTCCAGACATATCCCAGTTCACATGTCAGTCACAGGCATTCTTGCATTAGGGGCTTGTGGTACATTCAGTTACTTTCATTTCAATCCCTTCCCTAGCTCATCCTACTGTGTTATTTTTTGGCCCCTTTTAGGCATACTGACCACGTGACCCCGGCATACCTCAGGTCATTTCCCTCCGCAGGTCGTTTTCCCTGTTTCCACTCAGTCCTTTCCCTAGCACGATTACCTGAGACTCTGAGTACAAGTTTAAAGGCTGACTGCAGGTCAAGCCTGTATTTGTAGGAGGAGTCGGGAGGTATTTAAACCCACCCTCCTTCCTCCTTCTGGGCGTCGGTTTTTCTGGTGGCCCACCCACCCATCCCCTTTTTATTGCTATTTCTTCTTTTACTTCTACTTGGGTATGCCCCCTTTTAGGCATACTGACCACGTGACCCCGGCATACCTCAGGTCATTTCCCTCCGCAGGTCGTTTTCCCTGTTTCCACTCAGTCCTTTCCCTAGCACGATTACCTGAGACTCTGAGTACAAATGTGAATGGTCCCAAAAATGTGTCAAAAGTGTCCGATGTGTCCGCCGTAATGTCGCAGTCCCAATAAAAATCGCAGATCGCCGCCATTACTAGTATAAAAAAAAATGCAAAATTACGTAGAATACGTATCGGCCTTAACTAAGAGAATTTTTTTTTTTTTTTTTTTTATTGGGATATTTATTATAGCAACAAGTAAAAAATATATATATTTTTTTAAATTGTTGCTCTTTTCTTTCTCGTACATCACGGGACACAGAGCGGCATATTCATTACTATATGGGTTATATGGAGTACCTTCAGGTGTGGACACTGGCAATCTCAAACAGGAAGTCCCCTCCCTATATAACCCCCTCCCCTAGAGGGAGTCCCTCAGTTTTTTCGCCAGTGTCTTAGGTGTTGGTCACGGAATAGCTTTGCTCCACATCCTTGGGATTAAGGGCGGGCTAACCGGATCTGTCCAAGGAGCCTCAGTGCCAAAGTGGACAGTACCCGGGCCCCAAACCGTGGGGTTTTGCCTATAATGCTCCTCTTTGGAGGGCTGGACCCTGGGCCCAGGACTTGGAGTTCGTAAAGACCATAAGTTCCTGTTTGCCAGGGTGCTATATAGGTCCAGGACAGTGGGTACCTTCATAGGACCCCAGGGCCTGAAGGTCTATTACGCTACCCACGGAGATGGGAGAAGATTGGATCGTTTTGCTAGACAAACATCCTGCAGCATGGAGCAGGTAAGAGGGGAGCCTGCGGGACTTGGTTCGACAGCAGGCTCTCTGGGGTAACCTAAAAGGGGGGTAGCCTAAGTATGCTCTGCATTGGCAACCTTGCTTACTATGTCTGAGAAGACAGGATGATCTCATTCCCCCATCACTAGGTTCCCCTGTCTAAGAAACAATTGTGTTTGCTAGCTACCTGCTGCTTTCTTCCTAGGGCTAGTAAGGACCCCTATGGGGCCTTTTGGAGAGTCCTACCTGGCCGGGGGTTTGATTCTGCCGCCTGGTACTGCAGTCCTGGGTCTCCAGCAGCGCGGCTCCTCCATGACTTCCTTCTCCGGCATACGCGCGCGCGTGCGCACGTCTTATAGACATTTTTCGCGCCGTTCGGAGGGGAGGGCGGGGGGGGGGCGTGCCTGCAGCGTCATCAGGGGCGCGACTTGTGTGCTGTTATAGATCAGCAGGCTATAGTCAGTGCTCAGTCTGAGGCTGATCTGAAAGGGAGAGGACGCAGAGCGGCAGAACAGTGACTCCCGATGGCGGAAGAGGGGTAGTACATGCTGGACTTGGATCCAATGCTTTTCTGTTAAGCCCAAAAAATCCCCCTTTTTGCAACAGGTTGGAGGCTGGCAAACTAAGTTTGGGGTCGCTATATATTTAAAAAAAAACAAAAAAAAACACATACGGGGCCCCATCAGTTTTTGGGCATTAGTGATCTATTGTCCCCTAAACCCTAGTTTTGTACTCCTGGCCACTACAGTCTGCTGTTGTAGGCGGAGTCCCTCGATTTTGTATTATGGCTTCCAAAGGTTCGGGGTCAAAGGGTACAAAAAAGACCAAAAAACAAAGGGGTTCCCCCTCTGATTCTGATGATATGCCGATACCTTCCCCGCAGCTTATTCCCATGAAGGTCGCCTTGGATGAGCTATTGGGGGGGTCTGGTGCTGAGGCTGGCCCAGATCAGCCCAGCCCTGTGTTTATCACAGAGGAGATGCTAGCTGTATCCCTAGGGGGGCTAGAAGAGAGATTAGCAGCGTTGATCGCTAGATCTATTCCTGGCAAGAAACGGGCTAGATCCCCATCACCAAAAGGTGTATCCTCAGATGCTGAAATTCTCTCTCCGGAGGAATTGGAATCGCAGGAGGATCAACTAGACCTGAACCAAGAGGGTTCAGGGATTGAGGGATCTACCTCTGAGGAACCATTTTCAGACTCCCAGACAGAGAGACTGTGGGTACAGTCTTTGACGGACATGGTCCGCTCGGCATTTAATTTACCATTGCCAGAGCCTCAGGTTCCTGCGGTATCCTCTCTGGGCTCTTTGAAAGCTCCTTTGAGCAACGCGGTTTTTCCGGTCCATCCTCTCTTGGAGGAATTGATCTTTCAGGATTGGGTACGACCGGACAGGATTTTTCTGCCGCCGAAGAGATTTGCGGTCATTTACCCTATGGAGGAAAAATTCTCGAAGAGGTGGAAGCTCCCAGTGGTGGATGCAGCCATCTCATGTGTGAATAAATCACTAACTTGCCCGGTGGAAAACATACAAATGTTTAAAGATCCGGTTGATAAACGGTTAGAGACACTTTTAAAAGCATCCTTTGCTACGGCAGGAGCAGTGGTACAGCCAGCTGTGGCTGCAATTGGAGTTTGTCAGGCGTTAAAGGACCAGACAAAAGAAATGCTAAAAGACATGCCTACCCAACAGGCAGAAGAGTTTTCTGACATTCCCAGAGCTCTGTGTTTTGCGGTAGATGCTATAAAGGATTCCATCCAGCAGGCCTCTCGTTTATCACTATTTTTGGTGCACATGAGAAGGCTCTTATGGTTGAAGAACTGGGCGGCGGAGCCCCCATGCAAAAAGCTTCTGGCAGGGTTTCCCTTCCATGGAGGACGACTCTTCGGAGAGGATCTGGATAAATACATTCAGACTATTGCAAGTGGCAAAAGTACCCTTTTACCAGTCAAAAAGACATTCCGGGGTCCTACATTTAAAAGGCAGCTCTTTCCTGTCTCAGGGCCCTCAAATTCCAGGCAGTATCGACGGCCGCCTGCGCGATCCAACTTTAACAGTAGATCGCAGGGACAGGCCCCTGGGGGTAAGAGACCATGGTATCGCAAGCCGACAAAACCAGCCCCTAAGTCTGCCTTATGAAGGGGCGCCCCCACTCTCGCAGGTGGGGGGAAGGCTTCGTTTCTTCTCAGAAGTTTGAGAAGCCAAGATCCCCGACAAATGGGTCTGGGCGTCTGTAACCACAGGCTACAGACTGGAGTTTCTAAAGTTTCCTCCGCCTCATTTTCAAGAGTCAAGGCTACCAAAGGATCCAGCAAAGAAGGCCTCGATGCTGGCAGCTTTGGATCACCTGCTTTGCCAGGACGTGATAATAGAGGTGCCAGCCCAAGAGCAGGGGCTAGGTTTCTATTCCAATCTCTTTGTCATACCAAAGCCCAACGGCGATGTCAGGCCAATCTTGGACCTAAAGAGTTTAAACGTTTACCTAAGGGTTCGTTCCTTCCGGATGGAATCCATCCGGTCAGCAGTCGCCACGCTCCAGAGGGACGATTTTCTGGCTTCCATAGACATAAAGAATGCTTACCTTCATGTACCAATCTTTCAGTCGCATCAAAGATTTTTACGCTTCGCAGTGGGGCAGCGACACTTCCAATTCAGGGCGCTCCCCTTCGGGCTAGCCACGGCCCCCCGGGTATTCACGAAGATCCTAGCCCCAGTTCTGGCCAATCTAAGGATCCAAGGGGTCACAGTCCTAGCATACTTGGACGACCTTTTAATCATAGATCACTCACGGCCGTGTCTGCAACAGGCAGTAAACCTCACGGTTTCAGTACCTCGAAAGGTTCGGCTGGGTCCTAAACCGGGAAAAGTCAGCGTTCCAGCCTACAAAGCAGTTGGAATACCTCGGCATGAGGTTAGACACAGAACAGCAAAGGGTGTTCCTGCCCCTTGTAAAGATCGAGGCTATCAAGGGGTTGGTTCAGTTGGTTCTAAGCAAGAAAAAAAAAACTATTCGCCTGTGTATGCGATTACTAGGCAAGCTAGTAGCCACGTTCGAGGCAGTACCATACGCTCAGATCCACACTCGCGTCCTACAGGCAGCCATTCTAGCAGCCTGGGGCAAGAGAGCACATGCCTTGGAGTCCCCTTTGATGCTATCATCAAGGGTCCGACAAAGCCTGGCCTGGTGGTTGAACCCTCAGAATCTTCTAAAGGGAAGGTCCTTCAGCCCCGTTGTCTGGAAGGTAGTTACCACAGACGCCAGCCTGGCAGGCTGGGGGGCGGTCTTCGAGGGGTTCTCTCGCCAGGGAACTTGGGTGGAAGCAGAGAGGCAGCTACCCATCAATGTCTTGGAGATCAGAGCTGCTCGCCTAGCCCTCCTGGCATGGACTTCCAGATTACAGGGGTCCCCGGTGAGAATCCAGTCAGACAATGCCACAGCGGTGGCATACATAAACCACCAAGGGGGAACCAGGAGTCAGGCCGCTCAGAGGGAGGTGAGCTTGATTTTTCAGTGGGCAGAGGTTCATGTACCCTGCATTTCGGCGATATTCATTCCCGGAGTGGACAACCTGCAGGCAGACTTCTTAAGTCGCCAGATTCTGTCGCCGGGGGAGTGGTCTCTGCATCCCCAGGTCTTTCAGACAATCTGCCAGAAGTGGGGAATGCCAGACGTAGATATAATGGCATCCAGGTTCAACAAGAAACTAGACAGGTTCATGTCTCGAGCGAGGGACCCTATGGCCTGCGGAACCGATGCGTTGGTTTGCCCTTGGCATCAATTCAAACTTCTATATGCATTCCCTCCGCTACAGTTACTTCCTCGCCTGTTGCGCAGGGTCAGAGTGGAGCACAAGCCAGTCATTCTAGTAGCTCCAGCTTGGCCCCGGAGGACATGGTACTCACTAGTCCTGAAGATGGCAGTGGGAGACCCATGGACTCTTCCTCTACGACCAGACCTACTCTCACAAGGCCCGATCCTTCACCCTACATTACAGCGTCTAAATTTGACTGCCTGGAGGCTGAATCCCTGATTCTCAGGGGTAGAGGTCTTTCTAGGCAGGTAATTCCTACCCTGATTAGGGCTAGAAAGCCGGCCTCCAGGGTGATTTATTACAGGGTGTGGAGGAACTACGTAGGCTGGTGTGAATCCAAAAGATGGAATTCCCGCAAATATACCATTGATAGGGTGTTAGGTTTTCTCCAGCTAGGAGTGGATAAAGGCCTGGCTTTAAGCACAATCAAGGGACAGATTTCAGCTCTGTCAGTGTGGTTTCAGAGGCCGCTGGCCACCCACTCGCTGGTAAAGACCTTCATACAGGGGGTCTTGCGTATTAATCCTCCTGTCAAGTCACCAATTTGTCCATGAGACTTAAATCTTGTCCTATCCACTCTACAGAAACAACCCTTTGAGCCGTTGGCTGAGATTCCTTTAGTTTTACTGACAAGAAAGTTGGTATTCTTGGTCGCCATAGTTTTGGCCAGGAGAGTGTCAGAGTTGGCAGCCTTATCGTGTAAGGAACCATATCTCATTCTACATAAGGACAGGGCAGTTCTCCGGCCCCATCCTGCCTTTCTACCAAAGGTTATATCCAATTTTCACTTGAACCAGGATTTGGTACTTCCATCCTTCTTTCTGAAACCCACATCTAGAAAGGAGGGGTTGCTGCATACCTTGGATATTGTCCGGGCCATGAAGGCCTATCTTAAAGCTACAGAAAAGATCCGGAAAACAGATGTGGTGTTCATTCTACCAGATGGCCCCAAGAAGGGGCAGGCAGCTGCAAAATCCACCATCTCGAGATGGATTAGACAATTAATCATTCAGGCCTACGGTTTGAAGAGGTTGCCTCCTCCTTTGTCGGTAAAGGCCCATTCTACCAGGGCCATGGGCGCCTCCTGGGCAGCACACCATCAGATCTCTATGGCTCAGATATGCAAGGCGGCGACGTGGTCATCAGTCCACACGTTTACAAGGTTTTATCAACTAGACGTGAGAAGGAATGCGGATTCAGCCTTTGGGCAGGCAGTACTACAGGCTGCGGTTTAAGATCCTCGGGATCAGGGGCACCCTTGGTTGTAAAAAAAAATAAAAAAAGTTTTTTCTTGACTAAGTTGGATTTATTATTATTATTTGAGTATACCTCTAAATTAAATCTCTTTTGAGAAGATGTCTCCCTCCCCTCATTAAAGCATTGCTTTCGGACATCCCATATAGTAATGAATATGCCGCTCTGTGTCCCGTGATGTACGAGAAAGAAAAAGGGATTTTTAAATACAGCTTACCTGTAAAATCCTTTTCTTGGAGTACATCACGGGACACAGAGCTCCCACCCCTCTTTTGGGGAACATTTTTGGGAGGCATACTGCTTGCTACAAAACTGAGGGACTCCCTCTAGGGGAGGGGGTTATATAGGGAGGGGACTTCCTGTTTGAGATTGCCAGTGTCCACACCTGAAGGTACTCCATATAACCCATATAGTAATGAATATGCCGCTCTGTGTCCCGTGATGTACTCCAAGAAAAGGATTTTACAGGTAAGCTGTATTTAAAAATCCCTTTTTTTTGTTTAATGCGCAAAGAATAAAAGCCGCACGGGCGATCAAATACCACCAAAATAAAGCTCTATTTGTGGGGAAAAATGGACGTCAATTTTGTTTGGTTATTGTCCTAAAAAGGGTTTAGGGACATGGGTCCTGCCCCAGCGTACATGTATCAATGCAAAAAAAAGTTTCTCTTGTGTTCATGGATGGACACGGCAGAATCACTGAACATTAGGGTATTTCCCTTTTTATCAGGATAGGACTAGGCAGAAAACATTGTAAAAGTTTAAAGTTGTATTAACACTGTACAGTATCGCCCGGGGGCGGTCCCTCTGGGTACAACCCACACTTCCTGCATACAGCCTGTTTTTTTCCTGCCTAGCATAGTTGACCTGGCTCCCTATGGGCCCTTGGCCTGATAGGAATTTTATGCTTAAGCTTTTGGAAAGTTTTTTTTTTTTTTCTGTATTCGATCCTGAGATCTGCATTCAACTGCCGACTGGGCGACACCCCAGTTTCGGCCAGTGAGCTACATGCTGGGTTGTCCTACGACATGCCCCATTTTCTCCAGGGGTGGCCGGTGAGCATCGCGCTCCGGGGCACACATGACTGGGATAACTGGATCTGTGATGGGATGCTTCCAGCAACAGCTTTTCACAGGATCGGTAAGTACGTCCCCCTGCCTCGGTGGGTTGGGATGGCTGGACATTCCCTGGTAGGTCTTTCGGGGGTCCCTGTCACCCTTCCCTTTTCTCCCCCCATCCCGCCTCCTCATACCCCATGGGGCCTGCTGCGTTCCATGTTTTCCTCACCGGGGGGCTGCGCGCTAGGTTGCTCCTGAGGGGGGAGTTCCCGGTAGTAGTGTGTTTTGCACTGCATGGCCTGTGTCGCACTGTATTGCTTTCTGTTACACGACAGCCATTTTCCTTTAGCCTTGTACATATGTATGGTGGTCATTTTCTCGTAGCCGTGTGCCTTTTTGATCTATGGGAGGACCGCTCGGCTGCCATTTTCTTGTGGTCTGCGTGCCTTTTGTATTTACTACACAGCGGCCATTTTCCTGGAGTCCGCACTCCTTTTTGGTACTGTTTTACTATATAATGGCCATTTTCCCGCAGTCTGCACACTTTTCTTTGCAGGACGGTCGTTCGGCGGGCATGTTTTTGGTGTCTCGCTTTCTAGTGACAGGCTCAGAGTTTCTGGGCAGTGCAATGGATGTTTTTTTTCTTTCTGCTATATCTCGCACGTGCCACGGCTCCAGGGGACATCCTTTCTGTCAGGTCAGCGCTGGGCAGCTTTTCTTTCTTCCCCATCAGGGTGGCGAGTCCTCTGGTTCCCCTGCTTTTACACTCAGTCTCTAATAAGCAGAGAGGATGGTGGGTTGGAGCTGGTGCTACATCCCCCAGGGTCAGACGAGTCGTTATGGTGTCCGAAGTGGATGCCTCTTCCCCTGACATGCCTGTAATTGCAACCGGTGCACCTGCAGTATCTGTGGAGGCTATGTCAGTCCTGGAGACCGTTGTGGCTGTGATGTGTGGGAGCGAGGGAGTAAAAAGCACCCCCTGCCATCTTCTGGGGAATTATAATCTTTTTTAGATTCGGGCCCTGCTACGGCTACCGGCCCGGGTTCTAAGGTGTCAGAGGTTGTGGACCACGAACCTTTGGACGGTGAGGATGACTGTCTGGTTCAGCACATGATAGGGCGCTGGTTGGAGCACTTATCACCGCAGTGAGAGATGCTCTTAAATTGGAGGACAAATCAGGCTCCTCTGCAGAGGTGTCAGTCCCTTTTAGGTTCCGCAAGCCTGCCCGCACTAAAAGTTTCCTTGTGTGCCTTATTTAGATAAGCTGGGATCACCCGCAGAGAACCTTCTTGGTTCCAAAATGTATTGGACTCTCCGGTTTCCAGACTAAACAATGTTACCACGCTTCCAGTGGAAGGTGCGCCTGCTTTCAAAGACCCAGCGGATCGAAGGGCTGAGGCAGTGGCCCGCTCTCTATTCACGGTAGTGGGGTCAGCAGTGCGTCTGGCTGTCGCTGGTGCCTTAGTGGCCCAGACGCTTAAAGTGGGCTAAGATGCTGCACCATGAGTAACACCAGGCTTCTCCAACCTGTGTGGACCTGGCCGACCAATTGGTACAGGGCCTCAAGTTTGTGTGTGTCAGTTGAATCCCATTCCGTTGTCCAGAGCCTTGGTCTCTGTCGTGGTTGTGTCACTAGATTTGGCTAAAATGCTGGTCTGAGGACCAGACTTCCAAGAAGGCCTTACTTGATTTGTCTTTTTAAAGGGGAACGCCTCTTCGTAGCATCCTTGGACGACATCAAGAATACCACAGGCGATAAGGGTACTCTGCTTCCTTAATCCAGGAAGAGAAAAGAGCCATGTTGTAGGCATGGGCCTTCCTTCTCCGCTCATAAGCTGCATTTTCGTCCGCCAGGAGCTTCAGGTAAAAGCTCCCAGACTGACCAGGCTCCAGCTGAGGGACAGACGCTAAGGGACAGACGCGGCCTTGGTTTCGCAAGCCCAATAAGCCTGCGCACAAACCTGCGACCACATTAAAGGATTGCCCTCTGCCCGACACAGGGTTGGTGGGTCGCCTTTGCACATTCACGGCTCAGTGGTCTTTACAACTTTACGACCAGTGGGTTTTCAAAGTAGTTTCCTCAGGGTACAAGATGGAATTCCTCTCTTACCGTCCAAACAGGTTTTCCCCCCTCAAACCAGCTCCCCCCGACTCATCACGTAGCCCTGTTTGGGGCTGTGCAGGATCTGCTGGCACGGGGGGTGATTGTGCCTGTGCCCCCGCTGGAAAAGTTTCAAGGATTTTAGTCTAACCTGTTTGTGGTACCAAAGAAAAAAGGGGTCCGCCTAATCATGGACCTCAAGGCTCTAAACTGCTTTGTAATGGTCCAGAATTTCAGGATGGAAGCGTTGTGCGCATCAGGGAGACTTCCTTGGATATCAAAGACGCGTTACCTGCATGTCCCCATATTTGCCGGACATCAAGGGTTCCTCCGCTTTGTAGTTAGACTATCAATTTGTGGCACTTCCCTTTGGCCTGGCCTCCGTGCCAAGGGTGTTGACCAAGGTCCTCACCCCGGTTCTAGCTTTGCCAAGACAGCGAGGTATCACTATAGTGGGTTACCTGGACGACCTGAGAGCTGCTCCAAGCTCAGAATTTGGAGGTGGATGTGGCAATTGTCATCTAGACCCTCAGAGAATTTGGTTGGGTCCTGAACCTCCAGAAGTTGGTGTTGGTGCTGACTTGGCGCCTGGAATACCTAGGTCTGGATTTCCTAGATGCAAGAGTTTTTCTTCCCTCAAATAAACTAAAAACTTTGCAGGAAGCGGTGAGACTGCTGTCCTCCCGCAGGAGGTCGTCAATGCGTTTTTCATGTGAGTCTTCGGCCTCATGGTGGCTTCTTTCGAGGCGGTACCATACACTCAATTTCACACGTACCTTGCAGAAGGACATTCTGAAAATATGGGACACGTCTCTGTTGTCTCTGAATTGCCAGATCTGAGTGTACCAGGCGGTTAAGACCTCTCTGGTCTGGTGGCTGAGGTCTCCGACCCTCCAGGCTGGAAAGTCTTCTCCCCCTTTCAGTGGATAGTGATCACGACGGACCCCAGTCTGTCCAGTTGGGGGGCGTCTGGGGTGTCAGGTCGGCTCATGGCCGATGGACACTGGAAGAGTACCGCCTTCCGATCAATGTGCTGGAGTTTCGAGCAATCAGGCATTGCCTCTTTTGGTGGTCTGAGCCTGCAGGGGTGTCTGGTCAGGATCCAGTCGGACAACGCCACGGCACAGCAGTGGCAATATGTCAAACATCAAGGGGGGACAAGGAGCTCGGCGACAGCCTCGGAGATCGCTCACATTCTGAGGTGGGCAGAACGAAGCATGCCGGCTCTCTTGGCCGTATACATTTTTGGTGTGAAATGGCAGGTAGACTATCTGAGCCGCCAGATGCTGGACCAAGGAGAATGGTCGTTGCACGCGGAGGTGTTTCAACTCATTTGCAACAGGTGGGGCACGCCAGACTAGGCCCCGCTGGCTTCACGACTAAACAGCCAACTTATGTGATCTTGGTCAAGGTCATCTGCTGATCTGAAAACTGTAGTGGGGATATTTAATGGCAACTCTAATCACAGGTAGTGTTACTTATTGTGTGTCGTAGCAGTGACACCTATGCTGAATTCAGGAGATAGATGCTCCTCCAGCCCCTCCCACTTCACATTCCTCTCCAGTCAGCTGATCTTTAGTCTCTGCCCCCCAGTCATGCCGTAAACTAGATGGTCACCTGCAAAGAGCCTGAGTGGCCACAGGCTCCAGGCACAGGGTGGCCACAAAAACTGGGAGAGGTGTGCGGGCTTCAGGAACAACCAGTGGCTAATCTCTAGGGTATGGCAGCCATGGAAAGTGCCATGGGCGCCATGGGGAGGGCGGGGCGGAAAAAGCCACCCCCCGCATGAAGAAAAAACCTGTCCTTCAGTAGCCCCCTCCCGCACTGATGTAGCTCACAGCGCCACGGCCGACAATAATTGCTAATATTTCTACTTGGCCTGAAGAGGGGAAAGACAGGTGCCCCCATGACGACTGATGGCTGGCCATACCGGATCCATGTAGGGTAGTGCAACAGTGGCGGAGCCTAATGCTCTGCTTACCCTCGTCTGCGCGGCATCATCTTATACCCAGAGAGGGGAATGTGACATGAGGTGAGGAGCAGAAGAGAGGACGGGAGAAGAAATGTATGGTGGACCGATGGGGAACCCCCAGCAGCAGCACCAAGGATAGCAGCCAAGTACTACTTGATCCTCGTCATCATATTCATGTGTGCCATCTGCCAATCAGACGCAAGCAGCAAAATATGCTCAGTGGCTTAAATAAATATGCATAGCCATATCTTAAACTGTAATAAAGTGATTTCCTGGCCAGTCCTCCCGTCAGCACATCATCATGGGTTAATCCCCTCCTCCGGTCTACCAGTACCACCTTCTTCTAGCTAATAAGTAGGGGGCCCCTCCTCCCCAGTCCTTGTTCCTGTTTTTTGGTCAGACGATCAGACCACCTAAGACTCTTCCAGACAAAAAAAACTACGAATAGAGGAAGAAAAGAACCCCCCCCTGCCGAACTATCACCACCCAGGTTCAGCCTCTCCTCGAGTTGGAAGGTCCAGAAGTAATAAAGGTATGCCCCTTTATGACACTGGACGCTCGGGTGCACGAGCTGCGGGCGTTTTAGCTTGTAAGAAGCTTACTGTGTTTAACAAAGGCTGTGGTGTGTCTCCTGTTCGTCGGCCAGGATGCTGTGGCTCCCTCTCCTTACTCAGTGCGGTCTGCCACTGTCTGGGAGAGGAAGCTCTAGGGAAGCCTCCAGCTGAGGAGGGGGATGTAAAGGATTTTGTCAGTGCTGCAATGTTAAAGGTATTTCTTCCTTCCAGCTTGCCTAACAGGACTTCCATCCTCGTTTTTCTAAAGACACCTGCTGCCACCCTGGAATTTTTCTCTTCCACTGAAGGTAAAGAGGTTGTAATAAATGAAAATAGATTTAAAAAAAAAAGGGAAATTTCTTGTTTTAGATGCACGCTTGTTCTTAGGGCGCTGGTATCAATTGCGTCTCCGCCTGATATGCGTATCTTGCTTTCTTACACAGCATGAGCTCACCACAGCCTCAGAATGCACCAAGGTCACCGGACAGGTAGGAGGGGTCAACGGGGGCCACAATGTAATAGAGTGCAATACCAAGAGCTAAAGGTAGTGTTTCTTGGTTGTCTTTTTAGGAGCAGAAGCCCTAACACAAGATGGAGAAAAAAGTCCCGCCACCGCTCAAAATCTCCGCAAGCGTCTGGCTCTCGGACAACGCATAAGTCCCATTCTAGTCCAGCACACAAACAAAGCCAATCACTCTGCCACTGTAGCAGAGCCGAGACCCCGCCCAGACGATGGTCTTTGTCGGGCATGTACTGCACCCTCCGAACCTGGCAAACATGTATGTACCGGCTGCATTAAGGACGTGGCTACAGACAGGGAAGCAGAGGCGAAAAGAATTAGAGACTATATTCATGAAGCCGTGGCAGAGGGTATTCAGTCAGCCTCAGCCACCAAATCATCAAGATCAAAGTTCCGCCAATCAGCCAGTGCGGGACGAATCACCTGCCCGGGAGGCGCAGTCACTAGGCTCATCGGACTCTGAGGAGCCCTCGGAATATTTATTTGATTTTCAACATATTGAATCATTTGTCACAGCCGTAAGGGAGGCCATTGACTGGGATCAGGATGTTCAGCCACCTGAAAAAATTTGGATTTTTTCCTAGCCGGAAGAGACAGGGGGTTACCTTCCCCCACTTGCCAGAGATCCGAGAATGGTTTCTTACACAGCATGAGCTCACCACAGCCTCAGAATGCACCAAGGTCACCGGACAGGTAGGAGGGGTCAACGGGGGCCACAATGTAATAGAGTGCAATACCAAGAGCTAAAGGTAGTGTTTCTTGGTTGTCTTTTTAGGAGCAGAAGCCCTAACACAAGATGGAGAAAAAAGTCCCGCCACCGCTCAAAATCTCCGCAAGCGTCTGACTCTCGGACAACGCATAAGTCCCATTCTAGTCCAGCACACAAACAAAGCCAATCACTCTGCCACTGTAGCAGAGCCGAGACCCCGCCCAGACGATGGTCTTTGTCGGGCATGTACTGCACCCTCCGAACCTGGCAAACATGTATGTACCGGCTGCATTAAGGACGTGGCTACAGACAGGGAAGCAGAGGCGAAAAGAATTAGAGACTATATTCATGAAGCCGTGGCAGAGGGTATTCAGTCAGCCTCAGCCACCAAATCATCAAGATCAAAGTTCCGCCAATCAGCCAGTGCGGGACGAATCACCTGCCCGGGAGGCGCAGTCACTAGGCTCATCGGACTCTGAGGAGCCCTCGGAATATTTATTTGATTTTCAACATATTGAATCATTTGTCACAGCCGTAAGGGAGGCCATTGACTGGGATCAGGATGTTCAGCCACCTGAAAAAATTTGGATTTTTTCCTAGCCGGAAGAGACAGGGGGTTACCTTCCCCCTCTTGCCAGAGATCCGAGAATGGTTTGAGGAAGAATGGGAAAAGCTGGAGAAGAGGGCAAACATACAGAATCGTTTCTCAAGGTTGTACCCTTTTAAAACCCAAGAAGCAGACCTTTGGGACTCTCCGCTGGGCATAGATGCGGCCTTACAACGCCTGGCCCGACAGGTCGCGTTGCCATTGCAAGATTCTACAACCTTCAAAGACCCAATGAACAGACGTGCAGACACAGATCTAAAAAAGGTGTACTCAGCGGTGGGTGCAGCGTGCCGTCCAGCTATTGCCCTAACCTCAGTCTCCAGAGCACTCAAGGTTTGGACCAGGAGAACCCAAACAGCCCTAAAGGCCGATACAGGGTCAGAGTCAGTCATACAGATGATGGAGTTCGATCTTGCCGCCAATTTCATAGCAGAAGCCTCTATGGACCTGACAAAGTTACTCGCAAAGATCATGGCTTTTGCAGTGACGGCAAAGACGGCGCTCTGGTTGCGACATTAGGGAGCAGACAGCACCTCAAAACTGAGTCTCTGCAACATTCCGTTTAACGGCATGGTGCTGTTCGGAAAGACCCTAGAAGAAGCTATTAGTCAAGCTACAGGGTCTAATGCCACAGAGACCCAGGAAGACACAGCAGGCCACCCAGCCAGCCCAGCCAGACTACAAGAGAGCATATGACGCCAGGTCATACAGGCCAGGACGGGAATATACAAGACCCTACTGGAAGAATCCACAAAATTCTTCCTTGCGGAAGGTAAAGTCTAGAGCGGCACAGACCGCGAAAAAACCCGAAAGATCTTTTTGACGGGGTAACCGCCCATTCCCCCCAGGTGGGCGGCACTTTAAGGTCCTTCTGGGGAGTATGGGTGGAAGGAGTCAAGGACCAGTGGGTCCGCAAGACGGTCAAATACGGTTACAGAATATCCTTTCAGGAGAAACCACCCAATACGGTGGTCCACACAGAATGGCCGACAAACCAGAGAAAACGGAACTGCTTACAAGAATATCTGGACAGCTTACAGCAAAATGAAATTTCGCCGGTACTCTTGTCCCAACAAGGAAAAGGGGTATACTCTCCAATCTTTTTAGTTCCCAAAGCATCGGGGGATCTCAGACCAGTTCTGGACCTGAAGTTTCTAAACCACTTCATAGAACCCAAGACGTTCAAGATGGAATCTGTATTTACAATTATCTCTGTGTTGCAACCAGGAGACTGGCTGATATCAGTCGATCTAACGGATGCATATTTGCACAACCCAATCAACGACAGCCACCAAAGATACCTAAGATTCTTGGTAGGGGAAGAGCACTTCCAGTTCAGGTGTCTGTCGTTCGGCATCAGCACAGCTCCACAAGTGTTTTCCAAAATCCTGCTAGCCGTGATTGCCGTCATTCGTCTGAGAGGCATAAAAATATTTCACTACCTAGACGACATTCTGGTAGTAGCACGTTCGAGCGGAGAACTGGCGTCTCAACGCGAGACAGTCCTAGAAATTCTATCAAGATTTGGCTGGATCATCAACAGGCAAAAGAGCCAATTGATTCCCTCACAACAGATGGAATATCTGGGACTGATTTCCTCCTACCCGAACGGAAGAAGGCAGAATTGGTAGCCTGCGTCACCAGCGTGATGAAGGCAACGTCGCTAACGGCAAGAGATTGTATGACCCTACTCGGGATGTTTACTGCAGCAAGCCCAACCATTCCTTGGGCAAGGTTCCATACAAGAGCCTTCCAGGCAACCTTCTTGAACCAATCGGACGGTACCTCTCTCCACCAGAGGATTCGCATACCAGGCCGGATTCGACAGAACCTAGCTTGGTGGAAGTCATCAGAGAACCTGTCGCGGGGCATGCCCCTTAGCCCCAGGGACTGGGTTCTGATAACTTCGGATGCCAGTCTCTGGGGCTGGGGTGCTCACTGCCTCGGCAGGCAGGTGCAGGGAGTTTGGAGCAAGATGGAGTCCCGACAATCCAACCTCTTGGAGCTGCAGGCCGCATACCTGGCCTTGCGGGCCTTCGAGAAGCTAGTACAGGGAGCTTGAGTCAAACTAATGTTAGACAACAAGACGGCAGTGGCATATATAGCCAGACAGGGCGGAACCAAGAGCTTGACACTTCTGCAGATAGCAACCAAAATATTTGTGTGGGCCGAAGCACATCTGGAAGTCCTAACAGCAGCCTACATTCCGGGCAGCCAGAATTATAACGCGGATCATCTGAGTCGGGAGTTCCCCGACAAGAACGAGTGGGCCTTGAACAAGAAGTTCCTAGAACCAATCTTTTCTGAGTGGGGGACACCCTCAGTGAATCTAATGGCGACCCAAGTCAATACAAAGGCACCCCAATTTGTGTCCAGGTTCCGTTGCAACAAAGCCTTGACCCAAGATGCCTTCTCCATTCCATGGGACTTTCCCCTAATTGACATCTTCCCGCTGGTGCCGCTAATAATGAGGACCTTGTTAAAGATCACGACAGAAAAAGTCCATACAATAATAATTCTACCCTTCTGGCCGCAGAGGCCGTGGTTCCCTCTACTCCTACACATGGCGGCAGCCCCCCCAATATGTCTGCCGCTAAAGAGGGACCTCCTGTGGCAGCGCCAATGGGTACACCCCAACCCGAACAGGTTACAACTGACGGCCTGGCTGCTGAATCAACCAGACTCCAGGCACAAGGCATTTCAAAGGAAGTAATCTCAACACTGTTAAAGTCTAGAAAGGCCTCGACTAATGCCACCTACAACAGGATTTGGGCAAAGTTTACAACTTTGCGTTACAGAAAAGTTTTGCTTCGGTGAATCCAAATGTGGCACAAGTATTGGACTTTTTGCAATCTGCTCTAGACAAGGGCTTAGCCTATAGTACATTGAAGGTACAAATTTCAGCCTTGTCGTGTTTTACAGGATATAGGTGGGCAGACGAACCACTGGTAAAACAATTCTTAAAAGCGACCATGAAAATTAACCCTCCAAGAAAATCTCTATTTCCGGCCTGGGACTTAGGCACAGTGCTAAGAGCGCTGCTTCTGCACCCTTTTGTACTGGCAGAATCTTGTCCATTCTGGTTTCTAACACTTAAACTGGTTTTTCTCACCGCCGTAAAATCGGCAAGAAGGGTATCCGAACTGGCAGCCCTGTCCAGACAAGGTAATTCTAAGACCTTCACCAATAACAACGCCCAAGGTAATTTCAAAATTTCACCTTAACTGGGAGGCAGTGCTACCTAGCTCTACATCACCTCCTATGCAGGGAGAAGAACTGGACCTCAGACCTCTCGACATGGTCAATCTTTTCTCAATCTACCTGCATCGTTCTCAACACAGATTCTCTTTTCATCTTACCCTCTGGGCCTAAAAAAGGACAAGCCGCTTCAACAAGAATAATCTCGACCTGGATCACCAAAGTAATAAAACTTGCGTACGAGAAACAAGGGCTGACGCCCCCTCAAGCAACTAGAGCTCACTCGACCAGAGGGGTGGCAGCCTCCTGGGCAGCATTTGCCAAAATACCAGTGGAGGAAATATGCAAGACGGCCAGTTGGAGTTCCTGCAAAACCTTTGCAAAGCATTACAACCTAGACGTGACCTCATCCAAAGCGTCTAGTTTTGGAAATGCCGTGGTATCGGCTCCTTTTCAGGCAAAATAAAGAAAGATTCACTTAATCAGCATTTATAGTGTAGTCCGAGTCTTGTATACATTTTTCCCGCCCTAGGGTGCTAAATTAAATCCCATGATGTGCTGACGGGAGGACTGGCCAGGAAAACTGCAAATTGTTATTCTTACCTATGGTAATTTTCCTTTCC
This sequence comes from Rana kukunoris, assembly GCA_029574335.1. NCBI lineage: Eukaryota > Metazoa > Chordata > Amphibia > Anura > Ranidae > Rana > Rana kukunoris. The sequence continues at coordinate 153,140,919 of CM056054.1, read as the reverse complement.
TGGCCTGTCCTCACGTCAGCAAAGCCTTTCCCTCCCTATAGTCTACCGTCCGCCAAATTAGTGGAACAAGGACTGGGGAGGAGGGGCCCCCTACTTATTAGCTAGAAGAAGGTGGTACTGGTAGACCGGAGGAGGGGATTAACCCATGATGATGTGCTGACGTGAGGACAGGCCAGGAAAGGAAAATTACCGTAGGTAAGAATAACAATTTTCCATTTTGTGAACTGCCTGACACACACGCACAATCGCACATGATGACTTGAAACTTTTAAGTCATCATGTGCGATTGTGCGTGTGTGCCAGGCATCAAATATAGTGCTCAATATGGATTAAATAAATTATAAATATGCATTGCCATAAATATCATTAATAAAGTGTAATAGTGATTTGTGCAACAAGCTCATTAACCACTTAACGACCGCCGCATGTACATATACATCGGCAGAATGGCACAGACAGGCACATCCACGTACCTGTACGTGCCTGCCTTGACGTGGGTCGGGGGTCTGATCGGGACCCCTCGGTACATGCGGCGGTCCGGTTTGCTGGGGGAGTGATCTGGGATGAGGGGGTGGCTGTTTGTTTCTTGCCACCCCCTAGCGATCGCTCACAGCAAATTGCCTCCTCTGGCTTCATCTGCCTGTGTAATGTAAACACAGGCAGAGGAAGTGATGTCATTTCTCCTCCTGCCGGTCTTTTCGTCCGGCGAGAGGAGAGAAGACATGACAAGTAAGTTGCACCTAACAGCACACTGACATAAGTGACATAGGCACACTTAACCCCCTCCACCCCAGATCAACCCCCCCCCCCCCCAGGCCCCTGTCACAGTGTCACTGATTGCAGTGATCATTTATTTACTGATCACTGTATTTAGTGTCAGTTGTGCCAGAAAAAAGTTGCAGGGCAGTTAGTGTTAGGCCCCTTTAGGTTCAGGGTAGCCCCCTACCCCCCTTAATAAAGGTTTAACCCCTTGATCACCCCCTAGTTAACCCTTTCACCCCCTATTGCCAGTGTCACTAAGCGATCGTTTTTCTGATCGCTGTATTAGTGTCACTGGTGCCGCTAGGTAGCTAGCTATTTTTTGAGGTTCGCTGCCAGGTGTTTATAGCGTTAGGTACCCCCATAAATGTTCTAAATAAAGGTTTTAACCCCTTTCACCAGTGATCACCGTATAAGTGTCACTGGTGATGCTGCTTAGCCAGTTAGTTATTTAGGTTCGCCGCCAGGTTTTTATAAAGCGTCAGGTACCCCCATATATGACCTAACAAAGGTTTTAACCCCCTGATTTCCCCCTATTTAACCCTTTCACCAGTGATCACCTTATAAGTGTTACAGTTGACGCTGGTTAGTTCATTTGCTGTTGATAGCATCAGGGCACCCGCCGTATATAACCCAATAAAGGTTTAACCCCCTGATCGCCCGGCGGGTAATATCAATAACATTTCAGCATCAGTTAGGGTCTGCGTCGCCCCAGGTTAGTGCCAGTAACACTTACACCCACGCGCAAAGCATACACCCCCTTAGTGGTATAGTATCTGAACGGATCAATACCTGATCTGATCAGATCTATACTAGTGTACCCAGCAGTTTAGGGTACCCAAAAACACATTGTTAGTGGAATCATCCCAGATATCCGCTAGCACCTGCGTTTTTCCCCTCCTCCCAGCCCAACCCACCCAAGTGCAGTATCCGACTGATCACTGTCACTTACAAAACACAACACACATAACTGCAGCGTTCGCAGAGACAGGCCTGATCCCTGCGATCGCCAATTTTTTTTTTTTTTAAGCGTTTTCTAAGTAAAAAAATAAAACCACAAAAAAAAATAATAGTTATTTTATTGTACCCTCCCTCTCTATTCTGCTCTTTTTTCACTGTATTCTATTCTGCAAAGTTTTATTGTTGTTTTTTCATGCTTTCTTTTCAGGTATGTAATTTACTTTACTGTTTTCAGGAACACCATTCAGCTGTTGCGCGGACTTATCTTGACAGTAACAGCATTTGCTCCCACGATATATAAAGCCGTGACTCCAGTGCTGTAGGAGCATGGGGGCATTAGGGGCGGAGGAGCGATTTTGCTCCTAATGCCGCGTACATACGGTCAACATTACTACGGAGGCTTGCCTGTGGAAAAGTCCGACTGTATCTACGCGGCATAACTTTTTTGCGGGAGGATGCCCCCATGCTTCGGCATATATATATTTTAGGCACAGGTTGCGTTAAAAATGTTTTATTTTTTACTATGTGTTTTTTTGGTTTTTGCTTTGCAGGTATGATATGGTCTTACTGATATACTGAAATGTTGGTTTTAATGTTAACCATCATTTTCTTAGCAGGTACGCCATTCAGTTGCAGCGCGGATTTATTTAGCTTAACAGCAACAGCGTTTGCTCCCATGATATATAAAGCCGCGACTCCAACGCTGTAGGAGCATATATGCCGAAGCATGGGGGCATTAGGGGCCGAGGAGCGATTTTGCTCCTAATACCGCGTACATACGGTCAACATTCCTACGGAGGCTTTTCCGTGGAAAAGTCTAACCATGTGTATGCGGCATAACTTTTTTTGCGGGAGGATGCCCCAATGCTTCGGCATATATAAATGGTGCATGTATGCCCATCTTTAGAAGTGGGTGGATGAAGGGAGGTATTCTGGTGTGGTCAGAATCTTTGAGGGCAGAGGAAAGATCTTGGGCAGGAATAAGCAATTAGCGGACCTCCAGCTGTTGCAAAACTACAAGTCCCATCATGCTTCTGGCTCTGTGTGTCATGGTTCTGGCTGTCAGAGTCTTGCTATGCCTCATGGAATTTGTAGTTCTGCAACATCTGGAGGTCCGCTAATTGCATATCGCTGATCTAGGGTCTAATAAACCCAATTTTTATTTAAAAAAGAGTACCTGTCACTAACTATTGCTATCATAAGGGATATTTACATTCCCTGAGATAACAATGAAAATGGTAAAAAATGAAAAAAATGGAAGGAACAGTTTACAAATAAAAAAAGCTTAATAAATATATATATAAAATAAAAGCATCCCTGTCCCCCCTGCTCTTGCGCAAAGTCATACGCAAGCGTCGGTCTGGAGTCATATGTAAACAGCAATTTTACCATGCATGTGAGGTATCACCGCGAAGGGCAGATTGAGGGCAGTAATTTTAGCAGTAGACCTCCTCTGTAAATCTAATGTGGTGACCTGTAAAGGCTTTTAAAGACTTTTAAAAATGTATGTAGTTTGTCGCCACTGCGCGTTTGTGTGCAGTTTTAAAGTATGTTGAGTTTGGTATCCATGTAAGATCATCTTTTTTATTTCATCAATAATTTTGGCGCCACCGCGCTGTCTGCCGGCGGGGATTTTGGTTTGATCGTGTGTACGCGATCAAACCAATATATCCCAGCAGACAAATCCGATCAAAACCGTCTGTTAGACAGATTTGATCAGATTTATTTAGTGGTGTGTACGCGGCCTAAGTGTTAATATGGGGAAAAAAGGTGTCTCCTCTCCACTGCTGCTTTTATCACCAATACTTGTTTCACTAAAAAAAATAAAAAAACATTTGCCATTGGGACAGAAACCTCAGTGCGCATGCGCGCGCACGACGGCATGACATTGCGCGTTTTGCGGCGGAGAGGACCGCGTTTGGCCGGGGCTGTCCGGCCCTTTGGGACGCCGGGGGAGCCACCAGTGAGCCGCCTTCACCCTTGGCGGCTGGGACCTTCACTCCTTTGGTGGTTAGGAAACCCACGGCACCTGCATGTGATTAATTTAATCACCACACCCATTGGACTTTATAAAATGGTAGGACCATGTGGAGTCATTATCTGATTCCACACAGGCCAGATCGGATGCTATTGCACCAATGGGCTCTCGGCACCTTGTCCTTACCTGTCATGCATACCTGCAGGCAGGATCCCTTTACTGGCCACACAAAATATCTCTACTTATTTATTGCATCAGGTAACTATTTATCTATATACTCTTATAGCACTTTATTCAATTATCTTATTTTCACTCATCCTACTACCACCATTATTTATATATTTTTCATACCACATCACCTTTATTACTCTAACATACACAGCCCTTCGCGTTGGGGGGGATGGAGACAGCCTTAGCCCCCCCCCCCCCCGGCTACCCAACGGTTACCAGCATGTTCGATTCCTTTTTTTAGCGGTAATTATGTCATTGTGATAGACCCACCATGATGCATGCTTATATGTTTTATAATACTTTTGAATCCTTATATTTTAGAATGCCTATCCCCCTGAAGAGACCGATCGAACGGTCGTAATGCGTCGGGGATCTACATTGTGCATTCACCTGCAACATAGCGATATGTATAATCATTTGTCTACTGCTACAAGGATTGAGATACCTGTGTGTCTACTGCTACAAGGATTGAGATACTTTTGTACCCCCTTTTTTTTATATACATTGTACAACTTTTTACACACTGTGGGTCTGAGAGTGCACGTAGGTCTGCGAGTGCACGTGGGTCTGTTGGGTCTGCGAGTGCACGTGGGTCTGTTGGGTCTGCGAGTGCACGTGGGTCTGTTGGGTCTGCGAGTGCACGTGGGTCTGTTGGGTCTGCGAGTGCACGTGGGTCTGTTGGGTCTGCGAGTGCACGTGGGTCTGTTGGGTCTGCGAGTGCACGTGGGTCTGTTGGGTCTGCGAGTGCACGTGGGTCTGTTGGGTCTGCGAGTGCACGTGGGTCTGTTGGGTCTGCGAGTGCACGTGGGTCTGTTGGGTCTGCCAGTGCACGTGGGTCTGTTGGGTCTGCCAGTGCACGTGGGTCTGTTGGGTCTGCCAGTGCACGTGGGTCTGTTGGGTCTGCCAGTGCACGTGGGTCTGTTGGGTCTGCCAGTGCACGTGGGTCTGTTGGGTCTGCCAGTGCACGTGGGTCTGTTGGGTCTGCCAGTGCACGTGGGTCTGTTGGGTCTGCCAGTGCACGTGGGTCTGTTGGGTCTGCCAGTGCACGTGGGTCTGTTGGGTCTGCCAGTGCACGTGGGTCTGTTGGGTCTGCCAGTGCACGTGGGTCTGTTGGGTCTGCCAGTGCACGTGGGTCTGTTGGGTCTGCCAGTGCACGTGGGTCTGTTGGGTCTGCCAGTGCACGTGGGTCTGTTGGGTCTGCCAGTGCACGTGGGTCTGCCAGTGCACGTGGGTCTGCCAGTGCACGTGGGTCTGCCAGTGCGCGTGGGTCTGCCAGTGCGCGTGGGTCTGCCAGTGCGCGTGGGTCTGCCAGTGCGCGTGGGTCTGCCAGTGCGCGTGGGTCTGCGAGTGCGCGTGGGTCTGCGAGTGCGCGTGGGTCTGCGAGTGCGCGTGGGTCTGCGAGTGCGCGTGGGTCTGTTGGGTCTGCGAGTGCGCGTGGGTCTGTTGGGTCTGCGAGTGCACGTGGGTCTGTTGGGTCTGCGAGTGCACGTGGGTCTGTTGGGTCTGCGAGTGCACGTGGGTCTGTTGGGTCTGCGAGTGCACGTGGGTCTGTTGGGTCTGCGAGTGCACGTGGGTCTGTTGGGTCTGCGAGTACCTGTGTACAGAAATTAATGAATGAAGTATTGTTTAAAATGCTTTTTGCTGCTGGTTTACAGCATAGAACCATAGAGTGACAGCAGGAAAAAGAACAAGTGTGGTCCATTGAGCCTGCACATATTTTTTTATTTTATTTTTTAACCATCTTATCTGAGTACAGATCTGTTTGTCCTAAGCATGGTTGAATCCACGTACTATTGACTGACTTGCTACCTCTGCTGGAAATATATTCCAAGCATCGATTAGGTTGGTTGGGTCTGCGATTGCACGTAGGTCTGTTGGGTCTGCGAGTGCACGTAGGTCTGTTGGGTCTGCGAGTGCACGTAGGTCTGTTGGGTCTGCGAGTGCACGTAGGTCTGTTGGGTCTGCGAGTGCACGTAGGTCTGTTGGGTCTGCGAGTGCACGTGGGTCTGCGAGTGCACGTGGGTTTGTTGGGTCTGCGAGTGCACGTGGGTCTGTTGGGTCTGCGAGTGCACGTGGGTCTGTTGGGTCTGCGAGTGCACGTGGGTCTGTTGGGTCTGCGAGTGCACGTGGGTCTGTTGGGTCTGCCAGTGCACGTGGGTCTGTTGGGTCTGCCAGTGCACGTGGGTCTGTTGGGTCTGCCAGTGCACGTGGGTCTGTTGGGTCTGCCAGTGCACGTGGGTCTGTTGGGTCTGCCAGTGCACGTGGGTCTGTTGGGTCTGCCAGTGCACGTGGGTCTGCAGTGCACGTGGGTCTGTTGGGTCTGCCACGTGGGTCTGTTGGGTCTGCCAGTGCACGTGGGTCTGTTGGGTCTGCCGGTGCACGTGGGTCTGTTGGGTCTGCCAGTGCACGTGGGTCTGTTGGGTCTGCCGGTGCACGTGGGTCTGTTGGGTCTGCCGGTGCACGTGGGTCTGTTGGGTCTGCCGGTGCACGTGGGTCTGTTGGGTCTGCCGGTGCACGTGGGTCTGTTGGGTCTGCCGGTGCACGTGGGTCTGTTGGGTCTGCCGGTGCACGTGGGTCTGTTGGGTCTGCCGGTGCACGTGGGTCTGTTGGGTCTGCCGGTGCACGTGGGTCTGTTGGGTCTGCCGGTGCACGTGGGTCTGTTGGGTCTGCCGGTGCACGTGGGTCTGTTGGGTCTGCCGGTGCACGTGGGTCTGTTGGGTCTGCCGGTGCACGTGGGTCTGTTGGGTCTGCCGGTGCACGTGGGTCTGTTGGGTCTGCCGGTGCACGTGGGTCTGTTGGGTCTGCCGGTGCACGTGGGTCTGTTGGGTCTGCCGGTGCACGTGGGTCTGTTGGGTCTGCCGGTGCACGTGGGTCTGTTGGGTCTGCCGGTGCACGTGGGTCTGTTGGGTCTGCCGGTGCACGTGGGTCTGTTGGGTCTGCCGGTGCACGTGGGTCTGTTGGGTCTGCCGGTGCACGTGGGTCTGTTGGGTCTGCCGGTGCACGTGGGTCTGTTGGGTCTGCCGGTGCACGTGGGTCTGTTGGGTCTGCCGGTGCACGTGGGTCTGTTGGGTCTGCCGGTGCACGTGGGTCTGTTGGGTCTGCCGGTGCACGTGGGTCTGTTGGGTCTGCCGGTGCACGTGGGTCTGTTGGGTCTGCCGGTGCACGTGGGTCTGTTGGGTCTGCCGGTGCACGTGGGTCTGTTGGGTCTGCCGGTGCACGTGGGTCTGTTGGGTCTGCCGGTGCACGTGGGTCTGCCATTAATGAATGTAGTAATGTTTAAAATGCTTTTTGCTGCTGGTTTACAGCATAGAACCATAGAGTGACAGCAGGAAAAAGAACAGGTATGGTCCATTGAGCCTGCACATATTATATTTTTTGTTTTTAACCATGTTATCTGAGTACAGATCTGTTTGTCCTAAGCATGTTTGAATCCACTTACTATTGACTGACTTACTACCTCTGCTGGAAATATATTCCAAGCATCGATTAGGTCGGTTGGGTCTGCGAGTGCACGTAGGTCGGTTGGGTCTGCGAGTGCACGTAGGTCGGTTGGGTCTGCGAGTGCACGTAGGTCGGTTGGGTCTGCGAGTGCACGTAGGTCGGTTGGGTCTGCGAGTGCACGTAGGTCGGTTGGGTCTGCGAGTGCACGTAGGTCGGTTGGGTCTGCGAGTGCACGTAGGTCGGTTGGGTCTGCGAGTGCACGTAGGTCGGTTGGGTCTGCGAGTGCACGTAGGTCGGTTGGGTCTGCGAGTGCACGTAGGTCGGTTGGGTCTGCGAGTGCACGTAGGTCGGTTGGGTCTGCGAGTGCACGTAGGTCGGTTGGGTCTGCGAGTGCACGTAGGTCGGTTGGGTCTGCGAGTGCACGTAGGTCGGTTGGGTCTGCGAGTGCACGTAGGTCGGTTGGGTCTGCGAGTGCACGTAGGTCGGTTGGGTCTGCGAGTGCACGTAGGTCGGTTGGGTCTGCGAGTGCACGTAGGTCGGTTGGGTCTGCGAGTGCACATCGGTCTGCGAGTACCTGTGTATTGTCTTGTTGAGTAGTAGTGTCAGGAAGCTAGTTGTTAAGAAATTTGGACAGGGTATAATCTCTAATCCTCATTAAATTAATAGGTACAATGGCCGGCGAGTGTGGCAAGGCGACTCGGTGTACATCTTGTATGCGTTCCTTGATCATCTGATCGAGGATGATTACTGCTGTGCAAAATGTAAGCACATTGTTTCCATGGAAGCCCAGGTTCTGAATCTGGGGAAGCAGCTGTCAGCACTGGGATGACCCTCCACACTAAAGCAGAGCCGGAAATGTACCCGGCAGGTGATGGCTGGGGCCAGCACAGAGGTGGGTGGAGACAAAGAGGTGCAGGCACTAGAAAATAGTAGATGGGTGACAGTCAGGAAGGGTAGAGGGGCAAGAGCCAGGGAGGCCGATCCAGGGCTGGAGCATCCCAATAAGTATGCTCCATTGAGTGACATTGATGAAACCAGTCAGGGACTGGCACTTATGGACTCTCCTAGCTGCCAGGGGAAGAACTCCTCGAGTAAGAGTGGGGAGGAAGCAAAGGGAAAGAAAAGGCAGATTCTGGTGGTAGGGGACTCAATTCTTAGAAGGACAGAGAGGGCAATCTGTAACAAAGACTTGAAGTGCCGAACTGTATGTTGTCTACCGGGCGCTCGGGTTCGGCACATCACTGATCTGGTGGACAGATTACTGGGAGGGGCTGGGGAAGACCCAGCTGTCATGGTGCATGTTGGCACCAATGACAAAGTCAGAGGCAGATGGAGTGTCCTAAAAAACGATTTTAGGGACTTGGGAGCTAAATTGAGGAGAAGGACCTCCAAGGAAGTATTCTCAGGAATACTACCAGTACATCGAGCCACACCAGAAAGGCAGAGGGAGATTAGGGAAGTAAACAAGTGGCTAAAGAGCTGGTGTAGTAAAGAGGGGTTTGGGTTCCTGGAGGACTGGGCCGACTTCTCAGTCGATAACCAGTACTATAGAAGGGACAGACTTCACCTAAATGAGGAGGGTGCAGATCAGCTGGGAATAAGGATGGCCAAAAAGTTGGAGGGGTTTTTAAACTAGGCGACGGGGGGAGGGTCCAGAGATAGAGATAGTCAGTGTGGAACATATTCAAGAGTGTAGTATTAGAGGTAGGGTAACCAAAGCACATAAACCCAAGGTAAGTAGAGTAGCAGGTCCTAGTTGCAATCTCGGAACACCCAAGAGGATAGTATGTGACTGGTCAGAATATATTAATGTAGTTAAGTGTTTGTTCACCAATGCCAGAAGTCTGCCAAGCAAAATAGGTGAGTTTGCAGCTCTAGTGCATGAGGAGAGCTATGATGTAATCGGTATTGCTGAAACTTGGCTTCAATCCTCACATGACTGGGCTATTCATATTCCTGGCTACGATAGGGAAAAAGGGAAAGGTGGCAGGGTCTGTCTCTATTTGAGAAGTGACCTCAAAGCCAGCGTGAAAGAGGACCTGGTTGATGGAGAGTGTGATGAAGCTGAAGCATTATGGGTGGAACTGCATACAGATGTGCGTAGTTCAAAGTTAATTATTGGAGTTTGTTACAGACCACCCAATGTTAACTAGGAGGTGGAGACTTGGCTCCTTGCATGACCCATGTGGTGAGAATGGATCCTTCCTGGTAATCACCTCCAAACGATAATAGTCGCTCACATCCAGGAAAACAAAAAAATGCCAATAGTGTAGTACCATTAAAACAGAGGGGTTTTATTAAAACAATAACTGGGTACTCACAAGGTTGAAATAAAAAACAGGCATAAAAACACAGGGCGTCCGCCAAAGTCACCTCTGGTACCTCATACGCGCATTCGTCACTCCACGTGACTTCCTCAGTTATTATGGTAAGCGCGGTAATATTCACCCCAACATTAAATAAAAAAGAGATGTCCACCCCTTCATGCAGACACAAGGTGATTTAAAAATCGGGACACATTATTCCTTGTTATAAATTTTAACCCCCCAAAGACCAGCCACAGTGGTGCATTATAATGGGGGGAAAAGAACCATAACAATCTAAAAGGACATATGTAAAGGACCCAATGATATAATCAATATTAGAACAACAAAAAAAATGCATACATTTCTTACATAATGTCAAAGGATAAAAATAACTCAAAGATAAATAATCTGTTTAGATAATGGAGGATAGTGAAAAAACTTCCACATAATGACTGCGAGTGAAGAACTTATATTTGAATTAAATTCAACCCGCAGTGTATCTTTAAATATTCTGACATAGGCACAAACAACTTATAGTTTGTATATGTACATATGAATGTGCACATATACAAATAATGTATTAAAAACATATATATAAATAAAATTCCCTTTTGTTGAAAAATATATATATGTATATTCTGTTTTGTAGAAAAGGGAATAAAATGGAATAAAAAATAATAAATAAAAATCTTCATATATAAAACAAAGATCTGAGGATAATAGGGAAAAAACAACAAAGTGAAAAAAGGGCAAAGCAGCACTATAGACTCAGTAGTGATGGAATATTGTCTGCTAGAGGATTGGGGACCCCACTTACTCCCAGAATGTGAAATAGCAGACTGCTATCCATGCAACAGCTGGTATCCCATTCAGTGTGTAAGACTGACCTCAGAATGCAGTTGAATGAGGTATAGTCATTTGGTGAGTGGGGGACCCCGGTCATTGGCAGAGTGGGAAGTAACTAACTGTTATCAATGTAATAGTTAATGTCCCACTCAATGTTTAACCCGTGGGGAGTATAACGCATCACATCAAAAATCCATCGAGTTTCGCGGCGGGAGATTTGGCGTTTCATATTGTCATTCCTCCAATGTGGAGAATATCACTCGATGCCTATTACTTGTAACGGGGCTGGATTTTGATCATGATGATGTTTAAAGTGTAGGGAAACACTGTGTTCTTCGTATCCACTACGGATGTTTCCAACGTGTTCCCCAATTCGGATTTTCAAAGCCCTAATTGTTCTTCCAATATATTGAAGCCCACATGGGCAAATAAGGAGGTAAATGACCCCAATGTTATCACAAGTGATTAAGTCAGATATGTTATACTGTCTGGAGGTGGTGGTTGAAGTGAATGTGGAGGTTTTCATGGTTTTTGCGGATGCACATACCTTGCATCGTTTGCAAGGGAAGAACCCCTTGAGAGACCCATACATGGTCTTTGGGGGGTTAAAATTTATAACAAGGAATAATGTGTCCCGATTTTTAAATCACCTTGTGTCTGCATGAAGGGGTGGACATCTCTTTTTTTATTTAGATGTTTTATTTTCCTTTTTTTTTGTTTCACTAAAGAACACCAAAAATGCCCTCAAAATTTCACCTGGTGACACTGATTGTTTTTTCAGTGTTTCCTGTGTCACTCATATAAGATGAGCGGCATTTGAAGGGTCTAGTACTGTTTCCTCTCCCTGTTGAAACCTTCTGAGGTGAAACACTAGTGTCAGCTGGAAACCAAACATCAGACCCACCAGTAATTAGCAGATAGGCTTCCCTACCTACTGCATTTATGATATGTCTCTACCAGATATTTGACTTCTATGTGGATGGATGACTTTGTTGTTTTCTGCCACAAAATTTTATTAAAGAAGTTCTTATGAACCTATTTTAAAAATTATTACGCTATGAAGTTTTTCTTCCTTCAATTACATTGATTGATCTCTTCACTCCTGGGACCCTTTGGAGAACGTTTGCAGCTGAGCAGAATGCTAATGAGCTTAAAGTGAGAACAAGCCTTGGGATGTCTGAAGACTGAAGGATTCTCTCCCCTGCACTCCTTGGCTTTCAAAGACCCTTACCACATGCCTGTTTGATCTCTGTCATAGGGATCCATCTTTTCTGGTAAGGGGGCACTTCGCCCAAACTTTTTCATCCATTGTTTCCTGCACACTCAAGTTTTACCAGTGTATGGAAGAATTGATTCTACTATTTCCTGAAAATTGTTTGCATCTTAGAAAAATTTACTGCATATTTTCACCTTTATGAACTTGTTCAGTGAACTCTGAATTTATTAGTTTTTCTTGGTATATATATTTTTTGGAGGTTGCGCTTTTATTTCAGCTCAGTAGATTGCTTTAAGAAAGGCCTGGATTCTTTCCTAAATGCACATAATATAACAGTACTAAGATTTGTAGGTAAAGTTGATACAGGGTAAATCCGATTGCCTCTCGGGGGATCAGGAAGGAATTTTTTTCCCCTCCTGTAGCTAATTGGATCATCGCTCTGCTGGGGTTTTTTGCCTTCCTCTGGATCAACTGTGGGTATGGGGTTGGGTGTATGGGATTGTACTGTGTTTTATTTCTTTCTCGTACATCACGGGACACAGAGCGGCATATTCATTACTATATGGGTTATATGGAGTACCTTCAGGTGTGGACACTGGCAATCTCAAACAGGAAGTCCCCTCCCTATATAACCCCCTCCCCTAGAGGGAGTCCCTCAGTTTTTTCGCCAGTGTCTTAGGTGTTGGTCACGGAATAGCTTTGCTCCACATCCTTGGGATTAAGGGCGGGCTAACCGGATCTGTCCAAGGAGCCTCAGTGCCAAAGTGGACAGTACCCGGGCCCCAAACCGTGGGGTTTTGCCTATAATGCTCCTCTTTGGAGGGCTGGACCCTGGGCCCAGGACTTGGAGTTTGTAAAAACCATAAGTTCCTGTTTGCCAGGGTGCTATATAGGTCCAGGACAGTGGGTACCTTCATAGGACCCCAGGGCCTGAAGGTCTACTACGCTACCCACGGAGATGGGAGAAGATTGGATCAGTTTGCTGGACAAACATCCTGCAGCATGGAGCAGGTAAGGGGGAGCCTGCGGGACTTGGTTCGACAGCAGGCTCTCCGGGGTAACCTAAAAGGGGGGATAGCCTAAGTATGCTCTGCATGGGCAACCTTGCTCACTATGTCTGAGAGAGACAGGATGACATCTTTTTTCCCCCATCACTAGGTTCCCCTGTCTAAGAATGTGTTGCTAGCTAACCTGCTGCTTTCTTCCTAGGACTAGTAAGGTCCCTAGGGGCCTTTTTGGAGAGTCCTACCTGGCCAGGAGTTTGAATCTGCCGCCTGTTTCTGCAGTCCTGGGTCTCCAGCAGCGCGGCTCCTCCATGTTCCTCCTGTTCCGGCATACGCGTGCGCGCGCACGTCTTATAGACGTTTTTCGCGCCGTTCAGACAGGAGGGCGGGGGGGGGGGGCGTGCCTGCGGCGTCATACAGGGGCGCGCCTTGTGCTGTTATAGATCAGCAGGCATTGTCAGTGCTCAGTCTGAGGCTGATTTCAGAAGGAGAGGACGCAGAGCGGCAGAACAGTGACTCCCGGTGGCGGAAGAGGGGTAGTACATGCTGGACTTTGTTCCAATGCCTTTTTTGTTAAGCCAAGAAATTCCCCTTTTTGCAGCAGGTTGGAGGCTGGCAAACTAAGTTTGGGGTCACTGTATGTTTTAAAAAAGAAAATATATATAATATATATTTAAAAAAAAAAAAAAAAAAAAAGAGAAAAACATACGGGATCCCATCAGTTTTTGGGCATTAGTGATCTATTGTCCCCTAAGCTCTGGTTTTGTACTCCTGGCCACTACAGTCTGTTGTGTGGGCGGAGTCCCTCGATTTTGTATTATGGCTTCCAAAGGTTCGGGGTCAAAGGGTACAAAAAAGACCAAAAAACAAAGGGGTTCCCCTTCTGATTCTGATGATATGCCGATACTTTCCCCGCAACTTATTAACATAAAGGGCGCCTTGGATGAGCCATTAGGGGGATCTGGTGCGGAGGCTGGCCCAGATCAGCCCAGCCCTGTGTTTATCACAGAGGAGATGCTAGCCGTATCCCTAGGGGGGCTAGAAGAGAGAATAGCAGCATTGATCGCTAGAGCTATTCCTGGTAAGAAACGGGTTAGATCCCCATCACCAAGAGGTGTATCCTCAGATGCTGAGATTCTCTCTCCGGAGGAATTGGAATCACAGGAGGATCAACTAGACCTGAACCAAGAGGGTTCAGGGATTGAGGGATCTGCCTCTGAGGAACCATTTTCAGACTCCCAGACAGAAAGACTGTGGGTACAGTCTTTGACGGACATGGTCCGCTCGGCATTTAGTTTACCAGTGCCAGAGCCTCAGGTTCCTCCGGTATCCTCTCTGGGCTCTTTGAAAGCTCCGTTAAGCAACGCAGTGTTTCCGGTCCATCCTCTCTTGGAGGAATTGATCTTTCGGGATTGGGTACGGCCGGACAGGATTTTTCTGCCACCGAAAAGATTTGCGGTCATTTACCCCATGGAGGAAAGATTCTCCAAGAGGTGGAGGCTCCCAGTAGTGGATGCAGCCATCTCATGTGTGAATAAATCACTAACTTGCCCGGTGGAAAACATACATATGTTTAAAGATCCGGTTGATAAAAGGTTAGAGACACTTTTAAAAGCATCCTTTGCTACGGCAGGAGCAGTGGTACAGCCAGCTGTGGCTGCGATTGGTGTTTGTCAGGCGTTAAAAGACCAGACAAAAGAAATGTTAAAGGACATGCCTACCCAACAAGCAGAAGAGTTTTCTGACATTCCCAGAGCTCTGTGTTTTGCTGTAGATGCTATAAAAGATTCCATCCAGCAGGCCTCTCGTTTATCACTATTTTTGGTGCACATGAGAAGGCTCTTATGGTTGAAGAACTGGGCGGCGGAGCCCCCATGCAAAAAGCTTCTGGCAGGGTTTCCCTTCCATGGAGGACGACTCTTCGGAGAGGATCTGGATAAATATATTCAGACTATTTCAAATGGCAAGAGTACCCTTTTACCGGTCAAAAAGACATTCCGGGGTCCTACATTTAAAAGGCAGCTCTTTCCTGTCTCGGGGCCCTCAAATTCCAGGCAGTATCGACGGCCGCCTGCACGATCCAACGTTAACAGTAGATCGCAGGGACAGGCCCCTGGGGGTAAGAGGCCATGGTATCGCAAGCCGACAAAGACAGCCCCTAAGTCTGCCTTATGAAGGGGCGCCCCCACTCTCGCGGGTGGGGGGAAGGCTTCGTTTCTTCTCAGAAGTTTGGGAAGCCAAGATCCCCGACAAATGGGTCCGGGCATCTGTAACCACAGGCTACAGACTGGAGTTTCTAAGGTATCCTCCTCCTCATTTTCAAGAATCAAGGCTACCAAGGGATCCAGCAAGGAAGGCCTCATTGCTGGCAGCTTTGGATCACCTGCTCTGCCAGGACGTAATAATAGAGGTGCCAGCCCAAGAGCAAGGGCTAGGTTTCTATTCCAATCTCTTTGTCATACCAAAGCCCAACGGCGATGTCAGGCCAATCTTGGACCTAAAGAGGTTAAACGGTTACCTAAGGGTTCGTTCCTTCCAGATGGAATCCATCCGGTCAGCAGCCGCCGCGCTTCAGAAGGACGATTTTCTGGCCTCCATAGACATAAAGGATGCTTACCTTCATGTACCAATCTTTCAGTCGCATCAAAGATTTTTACGCTTCGCGGTGGGGCAGCGACACTTCCAATTCAGGGCGCTCCCCTTCGGGCTGGCCACGGCCCCCCGGGTATTCACGAAGATCCTAGCCCCAGTTCTGGCCAATTTAAGGATCCAAGGGGTCACAGTCCTAGCATACTTGGACGACCTTTTAATCATAGATCACTCACGGCCGGGTCTGCAAAAGGCAGTAAACCTCACGGTTCGGTACCTCGAAGAATTCGGCTGGGTCCTAAACCGGGGAAAGTCAGCGTTCCAGCCTACAAAGCAGTTGGAATACCTCGGCATGAGGTTAGACACAGAACAGCAAAGGGTGTTCCTGCCCCTGGTAAAGATCGAGGCTATCAAGGGGTTGGTTCAGTTGGTTCTAAACAAGAAAAGACCAACTATTCGCCTGTGTATGCGAGTACTAGGCAAGCTAGTGGCCACGTTCGAGGCAGTACCATGCGCTCAGATCCACACTCGCGTCCTACAGGCAGCCATTCTAGCAGCCTGGGGCAAGAGGGCACATGCCTTAGAGTCCCCTTTGACGCTATCATCAAGGGTCCGACAAAGCCTGGCCTGGTGGTTGAACCCCCAGAATCTTCTAAAGGGAAAATCCTTCAGCCCTGTTGTCTGGAAGGTAGTTACCACAGACGCCAGCCTGGCAGGCTGGGGGGCGGTCTTCGAGGGGTTCTCTCGCCAGGCAACTTGGGTAAAAGCAGAGAGGCAGTTCCCCATCAATATCTTGGAGATCAGAGCTGCTCGCCTAGCCCTTCTGGCATGGACCTCCAGATTAAAGGGGTTCCCGGTGAGAATCCAGTCAGACAATGCCACGGCGGTGGCATACATAAACCACCAAGGGGGAACCAGGAGTCGGGCCGCTCAGAGGGAGGTGAGCTTGATTTTTCAGTGGGCAGAGGTTCATGTACCCTGCATTTCGGCGATATTCATTCCCGGAGTGGACAACCTGCAGGCAGACTTCTTAAGTCGCCAGAGTCTGTTGCCAGGGGAGTGGTCTCTGCATCCCCAGGTCTTTCAGACAATCTGCCAGAGGTGGGGAATGCCAGACGTAGATATAATGGCATCCAGGTTCAACAAGAAACTAGACAGGTTCGTGTCTCGAGCGAGGGATCCTATGGCCTGCGGAACCGATGCGTTGGTTTGCCCTTGGCATCAATTCAAACTTCTATATGCATTCCCTCCGCTACAGTTACTCCCTCGCCTATTGCGCAGGATCAGAGTGGAGCACAAGCCAGTCATTCTAGTAGCTCCGGCTTGGCCCCGGAGGACTTGGTACTCACTAGTCCTGAAGATGGCAGTGGGAGACCCTTGGACTCTCCCTCTACAACCAGACCTACTCTCACAAGGCCCGATCCTCCACCCTACATTACAGCGTCTAAATTTGACGGCCTGGAGGCTGAATCCCTGATTCTCAGGGGTAGAGGTCTGTCTAGGCAGGTAATTCCTACCCTGATTAGGGCTAGAAAGCCGGTCTCCAGGGTGATTTATTACAGGGTGTGGAGGAACTATGTAGGCTGGTGTGAATCCAAAAGATGGAATTCCCGCAAATATACTATTGATAGGGTGTTAAGTTTTCTCCAGCTAGGAGTGGATAAAGGCCTGGCACTAAGCACAATCAAGGGACAGATCTCAGCTCTGTCAGTGTGGTTTCAGAGGCCGCTGGCCACCCACTCGCTGGTAAAGACCTTCTTACAGGGGGTCTTGCGTATTAATCCTCCTGTCAAGTCACCAATTTGTCCATGGGACTTAAATCTTGTCCTGTCCACTCTACAGAAACAACCCTTTGAGCCGTTGGCTGAGATTCCTTTAGTCTTACTGACAAGAAAGTTGGTTTTCTTGGTCGCCATAGTTTCGGCCAGGAGAGTGTCAGAATTAGCAGCCTTATCGTGTAAGGAACCATATCTCGTTCTGCATAAGGACAGGGCAGTTCTCCGGCCCCATCCTTCCTTTCTACCAAAGGTTATATCCAAATTTCACTTGAACCAGGATTTGGTACTTCCATCCTTCTTTCCAAAACCCACATCTAGAAAGGAGGGGTTGCTGCATACCTTGGATATTGTTCGGGCCATGAAGGCCTATCTTAAAGCTACAGAAAAGATCCGGAAGACAGATGTGTTATTCGTTCTACCAGATGGCCCCAAGAAGGGGCAGGCAGCTGCAAAATCCACCATCTCGAGATGGATTAGACAATTAATCATTCAAGCCTACGGTTTGAAGAGGTTGCCTCCTCCTTTGTCGGTAAAGGCCCATTCTACCAGGGCCATGGGCGCCTCCTGGGCAGCACACCATCAGATCTCTATGGCTCAGATATGCAAGGCAGCGACGTGGTCATCAGTCCACACGTTTGCAAAGTTTTATCAACTAGACGTGAGAAGGAATGCGGATTCTGCCTTTGGACAGGCAGTACTACAGGCTGCAGTTTAAGATCCTCGGGATCAGAAGCACCCTTGGTTGTAAAAAGAAAAAAAAAAAAAAAAAAAAAAAAAAGTTTTTTCTTGACTAAGTTGGAATTATTATTATTATTTGAGTTTACCTCTAAATTGAATCCTTCTTTGGAAGATGTCTCCCTCCCCTCATTAAAGCATTGCTTTCGGACATCCCATATAGTAATGAATATGCCGCTCTGTGTCCCGTGATGTACGAGAAAGAAAAAGGGATTTTTAAATACAGCTTACCTGTAAAATCCTTTTCTTGGAGTACATCACGGGACACAGAGCTCCCACCCCTCTTTTGGGTGACCATTTTGGGAGGCATACTGCTTGCTACAAAACTGAGGGACTCCCTCTAGGGGAGGGGGTTATTTAGGGAGGGGACTTCCTGTTTGAGATTGCCAGTGTCCACACCTGAAGGTACTCCATATAACCCATATAGTAATGAATATGCCGCTCTGTGTCCCGTGATGTACTCCAAGAAAAGGATTTTACAGGTAAGCTGTATTTAAAAATCCCTTTTTTGTTTATTTATTTATTTTTTATGGTTGAACTGGATGGACTTGTGTCTTTTTTCAACCTAGCTAACTATGTAACTATGTATACAATGGAGCATGGGGGTGGGAGTGACACAGCCCCAAATCTTTAATGGCTCAAAAGTGATATGGTCCAAAAATATTTAGACCGAACAAAGGTGGATAAAGCACCTGGACCAGATGGCATCCACCCACGGACCCTAAAAGAATTGAGCTCTGTAATTTCAAAGCCACTGTATCTAATATTTAGGGACTCATTAATGACAGGAATAGAACCACTGGATTGGCGTAGAGCCAATGTGGTGCCTATATTTAAAAAGGGAACAAAGTCTTTACCAACTAACTATAGACCTGTTAGTTTAACTTCTATAGTTTAAGAAAGGGAGTTATCAGAGTTGATTTTCTAAAGTGCCACATCCAAATGAAAAATCGAAAAGAATAAAGGCAAAGCCCCCTAGTCGGACTTTAAAGGCACTGTGGTGTGTTAAATGTAGTAAGAAAGAACATAATATTTCTATATAATTTATTAAGGAAGTATAAGATAAAAGTTGATTACATGATCTATAACAATTACAAAAAATACATAATAATGAAATACAGTTCAACATATCATGCTGTGTGGTGTGATGCCCTGTGTAGTCCCGACGTTTCAGGGAAACATAGTCCCTTTCTTCAGGGGTGTTCCAGGATTCACAACTAGTAAGCTGTATGATAATTCAAACAAATAGATCATGTATTTAAAAGCATGGGTTTCCGGATGATCCGAGTCTGCTGACCTGGCCGCTGACGGCAGGGCAAAATTGCAAAACAGCCTAATGGTTGAGTACGTTGTTGCCAGAAATAGATATGCTGCTGGAGTCAGAGGTCACTGGAGCCTAATAAGTAGCGATGGAAAGGCTCATATTAGGCTTGAGAAGATAAGTGCAGAGGAACCGTCATGTTGTCCAGCAAGCAGCATATCTATTTCTGGCAACAACGTACTCAACCATTAGGCTGTTTGCAATTTTGCCCTGCCGTCAGCGGCCAGGTCAGCAGACTCGGATCATCCGGAAACCCATGCTTTTAAAAACATGATCTATTTGTTTGAATTATCATACAGCTTACTAGTTGTGAATCCTGGAACACCCCTGAAGAAAGGGACTGTTTCCCTGAAACGTCGGGACTACACAGGGCATCACACCACACAGCATGATATGTTGAACTGTATTTCATTATTATGTATTTTTTGTAATTGTTATAGATCATGTAATCAACTTTTATCTTATACTTCTTTAATAAATTATATAGAAATATTATGTTCTTTCTAACTTCTATAGTTTGGAAGATACTGGAATGTTTAACCACTTGACCACTGGGCACTTAAACACCCTTCCTAACCAGACCAATTTTCAGCTTTCGGTGCTCTCACAATTTGAATGACAATTACTCAGTCATACAACATTCTACCCATTTGAAATTTTTGTCCTTTTTTTCACACAAATAGAGCTTTCTTTTGGTGGTATTTGATCACTTCTGGGTTTTTTATTTTTTGCGCTATAAAAGAAAAACGACTGAAAATTCTGTAAAAAAAAAAAAAAAAAAACTTGTTTCTGTCATATTAGTGGGTTATTTCTCACACACAGCATATGCATACCACAAATTACACCCCAAAACACATTCTGCTATTCCTCCCGAGTATGGCGATACCCCATGTGTGAGACTTTTACACAGCGTGGCCACATACAGAGGCCCAACATGCAGGGAACGCCATCAGGCGTTCTGGAACACCCAGACCAATTCTGACATTTCTCTCCTACATGGAAAAATCATCATTTATTTGCTAGAAAATTACATAGAACCCCAAAACATTATATATGTTGTTTTTAGCAAAGACCCTAGAGAATACAATGGCGGCCGTTACAACTTTTTATCTCGCACGGTATTTTCGCAGAAATTTATTGAACGCGTGTTTTTAAAAAAAACTGTTTTGTGCTAAAAAAAAACCAAAACAAAACAGTAAAGTTAGCCCAATTTTTTTTCAGAATGTGAAAGATGAAGTTACGCCGAGTAAATAGATACCCAACATGTCACCCTTCAAAATTGCGCACACTCGTGGAATGGCGCCAAACCTCGCTACTTAAAAATCTCCATAGGCGGTATTGCAGAGTATCGCGCAGGGTATTGCAGAGTATTGGGGTATTGCAAAGTATCATGCAGGGTATTGGGGTATTGCCGAGTATTGGGGTATTGCCGAGTATTGGGGTATTGCAAAGTATCATGCAGAGTATTGGGGTATTGCCGAGTATTGGGGTATTGCCGAGTATTGGGGTATTGCCGAGTATTGGGGTATTGCCGAGTATCATGCAGAGTATTGGGGTATTGCCGAGTATTGGGGTATTGCCGAGTATTGGGGTATTGCCGAGTATTGGGGTATTGCCGAGTATTGGGGTATTGCAGTATTGGGGTATTGCAAAGTATCATGCAGAGTATTGGGGTATTGCCGAGTATTGGGGTATTGCCGAGTATTGGGGTATTGCCGAGTATTGGGGTATTGCCGAGTATTGTGGAGTGGAATTGGGTATTGCGAGTATTGGGGTATTGCAGAGTATTGGGGTATTGCCGAGTATTGGGGTATTGCCGAGTATTGGGGTATTGCCGAGTATTGGGGTATTGCCGAGTATTGGGGTATTGCGAGTATTGGGGTATTGCGAGTTGGGGTATTGTATTGGGGTATTGTTGAGTATTGGGGTATTGTATTGGGGTATTGTTGAGTATTGGGGTATTGTTGAGTATTGGGGTATTGTTGAGTATTGGGGTATTGTTGAGTATTGGGGTATTGTTGAGTATTGGGGTATTGAGTATTGGGGTATTGAGTATTGGGGTATTGTGGGGTACTGGGGTATTGTTGGGTACTGGGGTATTGTGGGGTACTGGGGTATTGTGGGGTATTGTGGGGTACTGGGGTATTGTGGGGTACTGGGGTATTGTGGGGTACTGGGGGATTGTGGGGTACTGTGGGGTACTGGGGGATTGTTGGGTACTGGGGGATTGTTGGGTACTAGGGGATTGCAGAGCTGGGATGTTTTGAGGGATGGCTGGATCTGTGACTGCATTTGTCACAGATCCAGCCACAGCTCAGCTGCTGACACCCCGCTCCCCCCCCCCTCTCCTCGCACACTGTACCGAACGGTACAGAGCGGAGAGCGAGGAGAGGGAGGAACCGGCGTCATCAAATGACGCCGGTTTGTTTACAAGTGATCGCGCCGTCATTCGACGGCGCGATCACGTGGTAAACGGCCGCTATCAGCGGCAATTTACCGTGATCCGTGATGCGCCGGGTCTTCTAGACCCGGCGAGCACGGACACTTTCGCGAGCGCGTCCCAGGGGACGCGCAATCGCGGAAGTGCACGAGGACGTCCCAGGGACGTTGTGTCAAAGCAACTCCACCGCGCCGTAGCAGTAAAATGCTTATGGCGCGGTGGGGAAGTGGTTAATAAAAGACCACATGGATGAGTTTTTGCTGGAAACAAACTATTTAAGCAACAGACAGCATGGATTCATGAAAGACAGAAGTTGCCAGACAAACCTGATTTCCTTTTATGAAGAGGTAAGTAAAACCATGGACAGAGGTGTGGCTGTGGGCGTGGTATACTTGGATTTTGCTAAAGCGTTCGATACAGTTCCCCACACACGGCTCATGTGTAAGGTAAGGTCTACAGGATTGGATATAGCAGTTTGTAAATGGATAGAAAATTGGCTGAAAGACAGAATTCAGAGAGTCGTGGTTAATGATTCTTACTCTGAATGGTCCAAGGTTTTCAGCGGTGTACCCCAAGGTTCAGTGCTGGGACCCTTACTTTTTAATATATTTATAAATGATATTGGGTCTGAGATCAAAAGTAACATTTCTGTCTTTGCAGATGACACCAAGCTATGCAGTGGAACAACGTCCTTACAGGATGTTGCCAATTTACAAGCCAACCTCAATGCTCTGTCTAATTGGGCGACTATGTGGCAGATGAGGTTTAATATTGATAAATGTAAAGTTATGCACTTAGGGGCTAAGAATATGCATACATCATACATGCTATGGGGAGTACAACTGGGGGAATCTGTAGTGGAGAAGGATCTGGGGGTTTTAGTTGATCATAAGCTCAATAATGGCATGCAATGCCAAGCTGCAGTTTCCAAAGCGAGCAAAGTCCTTTCTTGTATTAAGAGAGGTATGGACTCCAGAGAGAGAGATATAATTTTGCCCCTGTACAAATCATTAGTAAGACCTCATCTGGAAAATGCAGTCCAGTTTTGGGCACCAGTTCTCAAAAAGGATATCAGAGAACTGGAGAACGTGCAGAGAAGGGCAACCAAACTGATAAGAGGCATGGAGGAGCTCAGCTATGAGAAAAGATTAGAAGAACTGAATTGATTCACTCTTGAGAAGAGGAGAATAAGGGGGGATATGATCAACATGTACAAATATATAAGAGGTCCATATAGTGAACTTGGTGTTGAGTTATTCACTTTAAGATCAACACTGAGGACAAGGGGGCACTCTTTACGTCTGGAGGAAAAGAGATTTCACCTCCAAATACAGAAAGGTTTCTTCACAGTAATAGCTGTGAAAATGTGGAATAGACTCCCTCCAGAGGTGGTTCTGGCCAGCTCAGTAGATTGCTTTAAGAAAGGCCTGGATTCTTTCCTAAATGCACATAATATAACTGAGTACTAAGATTTGTAGGTAAAGTTGATCCAGGGTAAATCCGATTGCCTCTCGGGGGATCAGGAAGGAATTATTTCCCCTCCTGTAGCTAATTGGATCATCGCTCTGCTGGTTTTTTTTTTTTTTGCCTTCCTCTGGATCAACTGTGGGTATGGAGTTGGATATTTGTGATGTACTGTTTTTTTGTTTTTTTTTATGGTTGAACTGGATGGACTTGTGTCTTTTTTCAACCTGACTAACTATGATTATTCTTTCAGTAAAAACAAAAACTTCCTAAAATTAGCTTTGAACTTTCCTCCTGCTAGTTTGAGATCATGTCCCTGTGGATTCAAAAAGTATAGGGAGGGGAAAAAACATAAAGGCACTCACATTTTGCCAACATCTGAAATATTTGAGTCAAAAGGGGGGGAGAAACTACACTGGGTAGCAACAGGGCGGACTTTTCAGGCAATCACAGGGACAAGAGGAGTTATAAAAGTATAAATTGAATTACAAAAAGTTTCTAACATACAAAAAACAAAACACAAATCATACAGAAAAACAAAACAAAGGGTTAAAAGGTCATTCACAGGCAATATTATCTTTTCGTCTCGCCTACGCGTTTCGCCTAACGGCTTCTTCAGGATGAGTTTGAGATGATTAACACTAAGGTATTGCTAGTTTTGTGCATCTGGAATAAAAGTTATGACATACATTTAGAAAAACATAGATTAAAACACTGAAAACTAGTATACAATAAGGGATCTCCGACAGTACCAGGTAGACTGCAAGTCATCCAAATATACATGAGACACAGTGGTCGACGATGTGTGAAGGAATGAATAACTTCAAAAAAGAAGGGGGTCTATGTAGCAAAAAGAAAGAAAAGGCACAGTAGTTATGTTGTATGCACTCACATGAAATTCTGAGCGTATGAATAGAAGAGATTAGCATAAGACCTACCCAGATGGGGAAAATAATAAAATTTCCTATGGTTGACCATCTGATAGTAGTGTGTCAAAGAAAATGAAAAAAAGCTCTATAAAAGAGAATCGCAATGAATAAATAGATTGATATATAAAGGCTGATATAGATGTTACTGGCGGCTTAAAGAAATAATTAAATTACCTGCAATATATCAAGAGTTAGAATAAACCGGGACCAAGACAACAGAGAATGTAAGGCAAAAACCAGGGAGGGATATAATCCAACCAGAACCGTGGTAATCCTAATACAATGTCCAATATAGGACAAGCCAGAGAATTGGAAGCCTGAGTTAGAATAAGAGAGAAATAAAGGCAGATAAATATATTGGTCAGTGAGATAAACAGGTGAATTTATCCAGTGATTCGGAAGAGGCATGTTCAAACCTTTGTAGGGGAGCAAACTCGTGTGTCCCGGGGGGGGAGCCTGTGCTGCACACCAGTTTGTTTGGTAATTGTGGCTGGTTTATATAGGGTCAGATTAGGGAAGAGGGTAATGAACGTCACCTTCACGCGTAGCGTGATAAGGTCATTTGCGGCGCTGGAAGTAGAACGGCGCATAAACAATGCGATGAACGGGTAGGATGGGGGCTGACATCGCGAGACATCTGTAGCCCCGCCCATCCAGGTCCATAGCCTATGCCAAGCAAGAGCGGGCGTGTCTAGAGAGACGGCAACTAATAGAGAGGAGTGTGAAAGGAGGAGAGGTCAAAGGGGAGGGATAGCGCCCATTGCCATTGTGGTGAATGGCATGGATATGCATAGGGGCGGCGCTACGTATGCAATTATACATTGCCCAAGAGTATATACGAAGCAAGGAGCGCCATCTCCCCGGCGCCGCGGGCATAACACAGAGCCGCGGACTGCTCAGTCCCATACTGTAATAGTGAGGCCTAATATAGGGCACGCACAGACAGGTCCCAAATCCAGTAGGTCTGCTGTAAAGAAAAAAAATAAAGAAAAAGTATATGGAGGAAGGGGCATTATAGTTCAAGTGGCTTGTCAGTAGGAAAAATATATATCAAGAATGGTCAAAAATTTTAGTCAACAATTCACTGTGAGTGCAATTACTATAGTGACCACAAGATGGCAGCTACAGATAAATGCGTATTGGTGTAATAAAGCAGTCATTGGCACAGGCAAAAATCCCACATGTACACAAATAGTCAGTCGAAATAAAAAAGCAGAGGTGATTTATTTAATAGTGTAAATAATATTCGTACAGTATATCCCTGATTACATATACATTTTATATACATAATTCATATAGATATATCTAAATAGTCAAAGGTATAAACCACAAAGTAAAACAAAGCAAAGGAGAAATAGTATTGGATTATTATACACTTAATATGTTATATTCCCTGGGGTATCGTTTCAAACTCTTCCTTTCCTAGGGCATAGGTACGTCACATGGGGTCCCGATGATGGATTGCTATTTGGGCAGCATATGGACTAATGGCAGGTATAAACATGGGAAGGGATGACATAAAGCGGCAAACTTAAACAGTGAGAAATTATTTAAAACTTAGGGTGTCGTTCAGGCCAGGAAAAATGTTGGCTTGCAACTTATAGATCCAATGTGTTTCGCATTGCAGCACACGTTGGTCAAAATTGCCCCCTCTTGGGTCCTCAGGGACACTTTCTAGAGCGGTGAATTTGAAAACATAGGGTTCGTATTGATGTCTGAAAGCTACATGGTGGCCCATGGTAGTATTGAGAAGGCCACTGGTCGCATAGTAGATGTGGTCTTTCATGCATTTCCAGAAGGGGCGTATAGTTTTTCCAACATAGAAACTCCCGCATTGGCATTGGATTAAATATATAACCCCTTTGGTTTGGCAAGTAATGTGTTTATGTGTTTTTGCCCATTGGGCAACATTGCATGGGTCCCCACTAGCGCAAACTCACAAAAGTTGCATTCGCCACATCTGTAGAGCCCTGGGGGGTCGCATTTTTTGTCACTTGATCTGCTGTATCTACTCGCGACTAACCGGTCGCGTATAGATCGTGCACGTCTGTAAGTAATCTCAGGTCTGGGTCCTATATGTTTGGTCAGCACTGGATCTGATGTGAGCAGATGCCAGTGTTTGTGTATTATTGTCCTGATTTCAGCATGTTGATTTGAATATGTTGTGATTACTCTCATTACACTAGGATTGGTTCGTTTGATTTTTTTTGTGATAAGATCACTTCTTAGTTTGCCATTGGCTTTTGCAAAGGCTCTTTTTAGGCAATTCTTGCTGTATCCCCTTGATCTCAATCGTATGTATAGAAGATCTGCTTCATATTTGAATTTGAGATCATCGGAACAGTTGCGTCGAAGACGCAAGTATTGTCCAAAGGGGATGCTTTGAACTAAAGATTTTGGATGGGCACTGGCGGCGTGGAGGATAGTATTCCCGGCAGTGGGCTTAAGGTATAAAGATGTGTTAAGGTTCCCTTCTTCTGAAATGTAGATGGTTATATCCAGGAAGGCCAGTTCGGTCCAACTGGAGTTCATGGTAAATTTGAGGTTATATTCGTTTTGGCCGAGTTTACTCCTAAAGTTTTTCCAAGTCGGATGGCGATCCTGTCCAAAGGAGCAGGATGTCGTCAATATATCGGTACCAACCTAACACAAATAATAGCAAATCAGTAGATCCATCACTGGAAAAAAGTTCTCGTTCCCACCCCCCCAGGTACAGGTTCGCATAGGACGGTGCACAACAAGTGCCCATAGCGACTCCCTGTACCTGGAGGAAGTGGGACCCATCGAACGAAAAGATATTTTTAGTCAAAATGTGGGCCAGAAGTTTGACAATAAAGCCATTGAGCTTGCAGGATTTTGGACCTCTTTCAGCCAGGAACCTACTGATTACTTCTAGTCCTTTTGTATGTGGGATGGAGGAATACAGTGCTTCCACATCGATTGAGACAAGTAGGCAACCTGGAGGCACATTGAGGCCATCCAGTGCCCTTAATAGATCTGGGGTATCCTGGATGTAGGAGGGCACTGGATTAACATGAGGTCTTAAATATTCGTCTACAAATCGACTGGCTCGTTCAGTCTTAGAGCCTATGCCGGAAACAATAGGGCGACCAGGTGGATTAAGTATGTTCTTGTGAGTTTTGGGCAGTGAATAGAAGGTAGGGATCTTAGGGTGAGGGACCTGTATACCATCAAATATAGATCTGGTGATCAAACCCTCGGAGAGGGCGGCTTGGATGATGTCGTTATATTGTTGGTTAACTTTGTCAATAAGGTCATGTGGTACTGGTCTGTACCAGGCCCTGTTTTTTAATATGTCCCAGCACATATTGCGGTAATTGAGTTCATTGATAATCACCACATTACCGCCCTTATCCGAGGGCTTGGTCACCAAATGAGGGCTGTGGCTCAGGCTATATAGGGCCTGGGTTTGAGCCGGAGTCAGATTATGATTTGGGTTTGGGGAGGAAGGGGGCAAGGATTCAATGTCCTTAATTATCTGCATAAGGAAAGCCCAGACATTCGGATTGGTCTGGAGCGGAGGAAATTTTAAAGATTTCTTCTTGACTGCCTTTTCAAGTATGTCCAGGTCATTTTTCATAGCAAGCGAGTTGTACTCGCTGTCCTCTTGCTTCATCGGATGGATTAAGGATTTGGGACGATAAGTTGATTACTTCCAGCTGGCCGTTGTGTGTAACGGTTGGCGGGTCCAGTATATGTATTGGCCCTGGTGGAGTATCATTGGGAGTATTTTTAAGGGTAGTCATAGATTGCAAACGAGGGTTGCTGGGAAAGAAGTGGTCCATACGTCATTTTGGGCCATCTCTTACTGTACCTTCCCTGTTTGTATTTGTAAGTGATCTCGCCATAGTTTGTGCTGTCTCTATAATGTTTTGTCGTAAAATTTCTTCGGGTCTCGATAGTGTCGATAGAATAGAAGAGTTCTCAGAGGAGACACCCGGTGCAGAACAAGGAAACATAGTAACAGTACGTGTTCCTACAGTCCCTGCGTCTAAATTCGGTGTATCATTTTGAATATTGGCGTTAGATCGGTCTGAAGCGTCAGTTATGTGTTTTTTACTTACAGTGCCCGTTTGGTACCCACCACCTTGTTGGAATCGTTTCCTGGATTGTCGGCCTTTTGGTGAATTGTTGACTATGAATTTTTGACCATTCTTGATATATATTTTTCCTACTGACAAGTCACTTGAACTATAATGCCCCTTCCTCCGTATACTTTTTTTTTTTTTTCTTTACAGCAGACCTACTGGATTTGGGACCTGTCTGTGCGTGCCCTATATTAGGCCTCACTATTACAGTATGCGACTGAGCAGTCCGCAGCTCTGTGTTATGCCCGCAGCGCCGGGGAGATGGCACTCCTTGCTTCGTATATACTCTTGGGCAATGTATAATTGCATATGTAGCGCCGCCCCTATGCATATCCATGCCATTCACCACAACCTGTTGACCTCTCCTCCTTTCACGCTCCTCTATTAGTTGCCGTCTCTCTAGACACGCCCGCTCTTGCTTGGCGTAGGCTATGGACCTGGATGGGCGGGGCTACAGATGTCTCGCGATGTCAGCCCCCATCCTACCCGTGCATCGCATTGTTTAATGCGCCGTTCTACTTCCGGCGCCGCATATGACGTCATCACGCTATGCGTGAAGGTGACTGTAACAGAATGGCCCGTGACACCCAGAGACGTTGGAAGGATGAGAGATACTCCTGTGCCAGCAGCAACAATAACTCTTGGGTCGAAATCCACCCTGTGCCCTTTTGGGTGTAGGGTGGCTAATAGTGAATTCTAATTCCTTTACTAACAGATGGGACATTATTAATACTTCATATTTCAGGACTGAGATATCACAAGGAGTTCATGATGACATGACCAGGTCAACCAGACAGTGACTCATACCTTTGTATAATAGGCTATTGAAATATCTTAAAGTGTTGGCTATTCACTGTAAAGACATTCCGTTGAAAAGGTGTTGATTGCACCCACTCTCACAAGACTCTGCCATTGTGTGATAAAGCTGTCTAGATAACTTATTCAACTAGATGTCTGTGTTATTATTCAAGGTTAATTGAACTCTATTGATGATGCGGTGCCGTCATGTCTAGCTACCAATTAAAGAATTATCCTCAGTGAGTGAATAGGGGGGTGGGGACTGCATTGTCCTGTGATGAACTGTATTATGCTGTACTGGATATATAAGCAAGCTAAGAAAACCAATAAAGTCATTCATACATTTTGGAAACTAGAGAACGGAGCGCAGTCTCGTTTATTCTGGGAAATGGAATGGATCATGTCTGCCTGGTTGTTGGTGTGTCGGATAAGCTTGTCGTGGTTGGATGGAAGGTCGTAAGTGGTACTGACCGTTACATTTGGTTGGCAGCAGTGGGATGAGTCCATCTTCAGAAGGACGGCTACAAGGACACATGACAATGGAGACGGTGTATGAACAGATGAAGCTCTCTTCCCTCATGGACTTACTGGAGAGCCGGGACAGACCGGCCAGCAACCATAAGAAAAGGGACATTATTGCAGAACTGGTCGAAATGGAGCTAAAATGCCCGCCGTAACAGACAGGACACCCGAAGAAGCAAGTTTTGATCGGGCTGTTAACATAAGACTGACACATTATGGTCCTAACCCTCCACCGGAGATCAGGGATGGAAGGTCGTAAGCGGTGGTGACCGTTACAGTGACGTTCATTACCCTCTTCCCTAATCTGGCCCTATATAAACCAGCCACAATTACCAAACAAACTGGTGTGCAGCACAGGCTCCCCCCCCGGGACACACGAGTTGGCTCCCCTACAAAGGTATGAACATGTCTCTTCCGAATCACTGGATAAATTCACCTGTTTATCTCACTGACCAATATATTTATTTGCCTTTATTTCTCTCTTATTCTAACTCAGGCTTCCAATTCTCTGGCTTGTCCTATTAGGATTGTATTTGTCCTATATTGGACATTGTATTAGGATTACCACGGTTCTGGATTATATCCCTCCCTGGTTTTTGCCTTCGTTCTCTGTTGTCTTGGTCCCGGTTTATTCTAACTCTTGATATATTGCAGGTAATTTAATTCTTTCTTTAAGCCGCCAGTAACATCTATATCAGCCTTTATATATCAATCTATTTATTCAATGCGTTTCTCTTTTATAGAGCTTTTTTTCATTTTCTTTGACACACTACTATCGGATGGTCAACCATAGGAAATTTTATTATTTTCCCCATCTGGGTAGGTCTTATGCTAATCTGTTCTATTCATACGCTCAGAATTTTATGTGAGTGCATACAACATAACTACTGTGCCTTTTCTTTCTTTTTGCTACATAGGACCCCTTCTTTTTTGAAGTTATCCATTCCTTCACACATCGTCGACCACTGTGTCTCGTGTATATTTGGATGACTTGCAGTCTACCTGGTACTGTCGGAGATCCCTTATTGTATACTAGTTTTCAGCGTTTTAATCTGTTTTTCTAAATGTATGTCATAATTTTATTCCAGATGCACGAAACTAGCAATACCTTAGTGTTAATCATCTCAAACTCGCCCTGAAGAAGCCGTTAGGTGAAACGCGTAGGCGAGACGAAAAGATAATATTGCCTTCTGTTTCCCTTCTTTCTTCCAGGCTCTACATATTAAGTTCCTGAAGTCTCTCCTGATATACAGTATTTTATTCCTCAGACCTTTCACCATTTTTGTTGCTCATCTCTGTTCTGTCTTATCAATATCTTTTTGTAAGTGAGGTCTCTGAAAATAAACACATTATTCTAAATGTAGTCTAACTAAAGATCTATATAGGGGTATCAGGACCTCGCTCCTCTTTCTGATCCCTGTAGTGGTGCATCCTACAATTTTATTTGTGCAAGTGAAAGTCTGCGCTGTGAAAATAAATTGAGAAAGGGCACAAGGCTAGGAAATGGGTGTGGGAAAGGGGCACGGTAAGTGAAAAAGTGTTAGCTAAATAACAATGATACACCTAGACAGCAATAAACATCTCCAATTGGTAAACTGATGGTAACACATAAACGGCAAAGTATAGTCCAGGAAAGACAAAATTAATTTAGGAAGCCCAGTACTGGAAAATAAAGATAAAAATAACAGTAAATTCCTCAAGGAAGGGAACAGATGAGGAGAGACCCAGCAGCCAATTCTGTGAAAGAAGTCGAGCCGTCACCCAAGAACAACACGCACACCTCAGGTGGTCCCAGCAGCTCACCTCATGGCTACCAGATATAGCCTAGCCAGCTGCTTTCACGCGGAGTCCAAATGAAGGTAGAAAGTTTTTATTTGCTTTTCCTACTGCATGGCCACACTATTTGATCATTTTGCAATAATCTGTAGTAGGTTCTCCCAACTTTTTTTTCCTAGCCAACACCTTACCCAGCAATAAATAGAATAAAGAAGGTATGGACAGCCGAACTCCGATTAATGTAAAAAAATAAATAAAAGCCTTTAATCCAGTAAAAAAACACTGCAAAAACAGAAAAACAGCAAATGGTCGGATGATATATCTGACGCGTTTCACATTGTTATGCAATGCTTAGTCATAGCATCCTATGACTAATCATTGCATAACAATGTGAAACGCGTTAATAGATTAAAGGCATTCATTGTTTTTTTACATTTATCGGAGTGCGGCTGTCCATACCTTCTTTCTTCTATTTATGCTTTGTGCATTGCCTGCACCCATTGGATTTTTCTGAGTTGACACTCACCACCGAGGTGCACTCCTCTGGAGCGGGGGTCTCTTTCCCCTACCTTACCCCCAATATTTTACTCTGTCAATGGATTCTTTTTCCCTAGTTGCATAATTTTACATTTAGAAACATGGCCTTCACACCACTTAATTGTGCATAGTCTGAGCACAGTTTTACTTTAAATTAGAACTATAGGCAAAACTTTTTTTAATTTTGATAAAATAAGGGAAGGTTTTAACACTTGTCAGGTTTTTTTTTAGGTTTTTTTACCATCTAATAGCCAGAATGGAAAATAAATAAAGTCCTGCCAAGGTGAGGGAATCCCTGGCTGTCACCAGGGCGACTAGAACTTGTGCCTCCATTGGAAGAGATGCCTTCTATTACTGTTCTGGGGCCAACCCAAAATGTGGTATTTTCTTTTGCTTTAATGAGAACAGTAAACATGACAAATGGAAAAGGGTTATCTCCCTAATGGGAGCGCAGATACTGTAGCAAAAAAAAAAACTGCTTCCTTCGGGAGGGGCGGCGTCTCCTATATCTCCTCATGGCGGCTGTGCGTCTACTTCATCCTCCTCTTAGGCCAATAGGATTGCTTCTCCTTTTCGGTCATTCAAGAGATGGGTTTTAGGACCCAGTTCCTGATTGGCTGCGGGAGGAGAATTGGTGTGACCATAGCTTATATTCATTCGCTATTGTCGCACAACTGGGAGGGTCCTACTTTGAAGCCTATTAGAGCTTCAGGCTCTAATCGCATGCTTGAAAAAAAAAAAAATCCTATTGGGATCCATGCGTCCGGTGCCCGCATGTAGATAAGGGGGCCAGGCTTATGGATAGTGTCCTGCATTACTGGCCACCACTGGGAGCTTTGGCATTTTTTGCCAAAACTCCTAAGTTCAACTCCATAAAAGCCTCTGTCCATTCACACATAGGCTTTTACAAGAGTTTAGATTTAGAAGCTGTTGTGGTTAGAGGAGGTTGAGCCTCCCTCTCCTGAATGCAGAATAATTGCGTTCAGGATAGGAATATTTTGAATGCTGACTGCAAAACCACAGCGTTTTGCAGAATTTTGCCATGGCCGGCAGTTAACCTAGTCTGTGTGTACATGAGCTTGTTGTAATGGTAGAGAAGGGGTTCAAATAGATTTCTACTCATGTTCCGAATTGTAAAGTGATGATTTGCGTGCAAGCCGGGAGTAACTCACTGACATATCTGTTCAGTTCAATCACTTCCTTATCTATGTTTTTATTACAGACAGTACCAAGCTCTTTTTACACAGCACGATACGTCACTATTATGTTAATGTGAGTCTAAAAAGCACATCCGATTGGCTGAAAAACAAGAGTACAAAAACTTGATGGTCAAAGTTTGTCCTCTGGTCTCTCCAATTCCGCATATTTCAGGATGCGTGGGTACAAGGGGAAAGCGCCAGCTTCAGTCATCCTTGACTCGGTGGGAGGGGGTGTCATTAGAGGCTCTCTTGAGTAAGGAAAAGGTAAAGCAGTTGTGTACATACAAAAGCAATATAGACTTTAGGGTATGGAAAAGATGCATAGAAAGTAGGCATTTTCTGGTTATCATTATACTTAGAGGTCGACCGATATATCGGCCGATATTTGGCCGTTTTGGAGAAATCGGCATCGGCCGATTTTTCTCCAAATTAGGTCGATATTTAACATGTCGCTAGTGCTGCCACGGCTCCGGAGCTAGGCCGAGGCCGCGGCCTTTCCTGATGCTGTGACCGCAGCGGCAATCCGCGGATTGCCGCCGCGGTCACAGCATCAGGAAAGGCCGCGGCTTCGGCCTAGCTCCGGAGCCGTGGACATCTTGGTACACCCAGCGTTGTCGGCGGCAGCGGCCGCCGATTGGCTGTTACAGGCGTCAGTAGATGGCAGCGAGCGGGCCCCTCCTCCTCTGTGGGTGTATACAGAGATGAGGGGCCCGCTCGCTGCTATCTACTGACGCCTGTAACAGCCAATCGGCGACCGCCGCTGCCGACATTCTACACTGTAAAGAAAAACATCCCCTGACGTGCTGCGCGCCTGGCTTCTGCCTACAAACCCCAGAATGTTACTGGCCCGCTCTGCATTCTGGGGTTTGTAGGCAGAGGCCGGGCGCGCAGCATGTCAGGGGATGTTTTTCTTTACAGTGTAGAATGTCGGCAGCGGCGGCTGCCGATTGGCTGTTGCAGACAGGGGTGGATGGCACAGGTGGTGCACTGGTTGGCGATGCACTGAGGTGATTGCACTGGTGGTGGACACTGATGGGCTGCACTGGTGGGCATTGATGAGGTGGCACTGGTGGTGGACACTGATGGGCTGCACTGGTGGGCATTGATGAGGTGGCACTGGTGTTGGACACTGATGGGCATTGATGAGGTGGCACTGGTGGTGGACACTGATGGGCTGCACTGGTGGGCATTGATGGGGTGGCACTGGTGGTGGACACTGATGGGCTGCAGTGGTGGGCATTGATGAGGTGGCACTGGTGGTGGACATTGATGAGGTGGCACTAGTGGTGGACACTGATGGGCATTGATGAGGTGGCACTGGTGGTGGACACTGATGGGCTGCAGTGGTGGGCATTGATGAGGTTGGCACTGGTGGTGGACACTGATGAGGTGGCACTGGTGGTGGACACTGATGGGCTACACTGGTGGGCATTGATGAGGTGGCACTGGTGGTGGACACTGGTGGGCACTGACAGGCTGCACCCCACCTCTCCACCCTAAACAATTATCTCCTCCCCACCTCTCCACTCTAGGTTTTTTGAGTTGAGGAGAAAAAAAAAATCGGCCTAAAATATCGGCCGCAAAAACCAGCAACACATATCGGCCGAAAAAATCGGCAACACATATCGGCCATCGGCCGCCCCGATTTCCAAATATCGGCATCGGCCAGAGAAAAACCCATATCGGTCGACCTCTAATTATACTCATCACATTCCTTCACACTGCAGTATCAAAGCTCTAGAGCAGGGATCCCCAAACTACGTCCCTTCAGTTGTTGTGGAACTACACATCCCATGATGCATTGCAAAACTCTGACATTCACAGACATGATTAGAAGGCATGATGGAAATTGTAGTTCCTGAACAAGTGGAGGACCATAGTTTGGAGAACCCTGCTCCAGACTGTCTGAGATTTACCAGAAATTCTTTGTGTGCATTACTGCAACTCCTCACTGAGGAATGAAGTTTGATAGATGGTAGGTGACCGTATTCTCTATTTTGCTACCTAGATTAGATTATGGTGTAATAGCAGAACTTTATGACTGAAGAATGTGCTGTAGGGATATGTGGCAGTTTCTACATTTGTTTCAACTTGTAGTGCAGAAAGGTATTTAGAAATTGGTTGTTTGCTCTGGTTTGGAACACTTATTTTTTTAAAACAGTTTTTCATATGCAAGTTTTCTTTAACCACATGACTACTGCGCCATAGCCGAAAGACAGCTTCAGTCATCCTTGACTCGGTGGGAGGGGGTGTCATTAGAGGCTCTCTTGAGTAAGGAAAAGGTAAAGCAGTTGTGTACATACAAAAGCAATATAGACTTTAGGGTATGGAAAAGATGCATAGAAAGTAGGCATTTTCTGGTTATCATTATACTTAGAGGTCGACCGATATATCGGCAGGCCGATATATCGGCCGATATTTGGCCGTTTTGGAGAAATCTGCATTTTTCTCCAAATTAGGCCGATATTTAACATGTCGCTAGCGCTGCCACGGCTCCGGAGCTAGGCCGAGGCCGCGGCCTTTCCTGATGCTGTGACCGCAGCGGCAATCCGCGGATTGCTGCCGCGGTCACAGCATCAGGAAAGGCCGCGGCTTCGGCCTAGCTCCGGAGCCGTGGACATCTTGGTACACCCAGCGTTGTCGGCGGCAGCGGCCGCCGATTGGCTGTTACAGGCGTCAGTAGATGGCAGCGAGCGGGCCCCTCCTCCTCTGTGGGTGTATACAGAGATGAGGGGCCCGCTCGCTGCTATCTACTGACGCCTGTAACAGCCAATCGGCGACCGCCGCTGCCGACATTCTACACTGTAAAGAAAAACATCCCCTGACGTGCTGCGCGCCTGGCTTCTGCCTACAAACCCCAGAATGTTACTGGCCCGCTCTGCATTCTGGGGTTTGTAGGCAGAGGCCGGGCGCGCAGCACGTCAGGGGATGTTTTTCTTTACAGTGTAGAATGTCGGCAGCGGTGGCCGCCGATTGGCTGTTGCAGACAGGGGTGGTTGGCACAGGGGTGGATGGCACTGGTTGGCACAGGGGTGGATGGCACTGGTTGGCGATGCACTGAGGTGATTGCACTGGTGGGCATTGATGAGGTGGCACTGGTGGTGGACACTGATGGGCTGCACTGGTGGGCATTGATGAGGTGGCACTGGTGGTGGACACTGATGGGCTGCACTGGTGGGCATTGATGAGGTGGCACTGGTGTTGGACACTGATGGGCATTGATGAGGTGG
The DNA here is from genome assembly GCA_029574335.1 of Rana kukunoris. Lineage (NCBI taxonomy): Eukaryota > Metazoa > Chordata > Amphibia > Anura > Ranidae > Rana > Rana kukunoris. The sequence goes on along the minus strand of CM056054.1, from coordinate 153,104,751 downwards.
CACTGGTGGTGGACACTGATGGGCTGCACTGGTGGGCATTGATGAGGTGGCACTGGTGGTGGACACTGATGGGCTGCACTGGTGGGCATTGATGAGGTGGCACTGGTGGTGGACACTGATGGGCTGCACTGCTGCATTGATGAGGTGGCTGGTGGGCATTGATGAGGTGGCACTGGTGTTGGACACTGATGGGCATTGATGAGGTGGCACTGGTGGTGGACACTGATGGGCTGCACTGGTGGGCATTGATGAGGTGGCACTGGTGGTGGACACTGATGGGCTGCACTGGTGGGCATTGATGAGGTGGCACTGGTGGTGGACACTGATGGGCTGCACTGATGGGCATTGATGAGGTGGCACTGGTGGTGGACACTGATGGGCTGCACTGGTGGGCATTGATGAGGTGGCACTGGTGTTGGACACTGATGGGCATTGATGAGGTGGCACTGGTGGTGGACACTGATGGGCTGCACTGGTGGGCATTGATGAGGTGGCACTGATGGGCTGCACTGGTGGGCATTGATGAGGTGGCACTGGTGGTGGACACTGATGGGCTGCACTGGTGGGCATTGATGAGGTGGCACTGGTGTTGGACACTGATGGGCATTGATGAGGTGGCACTGGTGGTGGACACTGATGGGCTGCACTGGTGGGCATTGATGGGGTGGCACTGGTGGTGGACACTGATGAGCTACAGTGGTGGGCATTGATGGGCTACAGTGGTGGGCATTGATGAGGTGGCACTGGTGGTATTGATGAGGTGGCACTGGTGGTATTGATGAGGTGGCACTGGTGGTATTGATGAGGTGGCACTGGTGGTGGACACTGATGGGCATTGATGAGGTGGCACTGGTGGTGGACACTGATGGGCTGCAGTGGTGGGCATTGATGAGGTTGGCACTGGTGGTGGACACTGATGAGGTGGCACTGGTGGTGGACACTGATGAGGTGGCACTGGTGGTGGACACTGATGAGGTGGCACTGGTGGTGGACACTGATGAGGTGGCACTGGTGGTGGACACTGATGAGGTGGCACTGGTGGTGGACACTGATGAGGTGGCACTGGTGGTGGACACTGATGAGGTGGCACTGGTGGTGGACACTGATGAGGTGGCACTGGTGGTGGACACTGATGAGGTGGCACTGGTGGTGGACACTGATGAGGTGGCACTGGTGGTGGACACTGATGAGGTGGCACTGGTGGTGGACACTGGTGGGCACTGACAGGCTGCACCCCACCTCTCCACTATAAACAATTATCTCCTCCCCACCTCTCCACCCTAGGTTTTTTGAGTTGAGGAGAAAAAAAAATCGGCCGAAAATATCGGCCGAAAAAAACGGCAACACATATCGGCCATCGGCCGCCCCGATTTCCAAATATCGGCATCGGGCAGAGAAAAACCCATATCGGTCGACCTCTAATTATACTTATCACATTCCTTCACACTGCAGTATCAAAGCTCTAGAGCAGGGATCCCCAAACTACGTCCCTTCAGTTGTTGTGGAACCACACATCCCATGATGCATTGCCAAACTCTGACATTCACAGACATGACTAGAAGGCATGATGGAAATTGTAGTTCCTGAACAAGTGGAGGACCATAGTTTGGAGAACCCTGCTCCAGAGTGTCTGAGATTTACCAGAAATTCTTTGTGTGCATTACTGCAACTCCTCACTGAGGAATGAAGTTTGATAGATGGTAGGTGACCGTATTCTCTATTTTGCTACCTAGATTAGATTATGGTGTAATAGCAGAACTTTATGACTGAAGAATGTGCTGTTTCAACTTGTAGTGCAAAAAGGTATTTAGAAATTGGTTGTTTGCTCTGGTTTGGAACACTTTTTTATTTAAAACAGTTTTTCATATGCAAGTTTTCTTTAACCACATGACTACTGCGCCATAGCCGAAAGACAGCTACAGCGCGGTCGAGTTATTCTTGGAGGACGTCGTCCTGTGCTCGCGCGCCTCCTGGTACACTTTTGCGAAACTGTTCGTGCTCGCCGGGTTCACAGAATCCGGCGCAACACAGATCACAGTAAAGGGCCAATGATAGCGGCCCTTTACCACGTGATCGCTCCGTCAAATGACGGAGCGATCACTTGTAAACAAACCGGCGTCATGTGATGATGCCGGTTTCCTCTCTCCCCTCTGTGTACCAATCGGTACATTGCGAGAGGAGAGGGGAGAGAGCAGGTGGCGGCAGCGTTGCTCTGTGACAATTGAAGTCACAGAGACAACCATCCCTGCCCATATTCTGCCTTACAAAAGCCTGCCCTTACCCAAAGCCAAAACTTTGTGTTTAAAAATGCTTTTTTTTTTTTACCACTTTACACCAGCTGGCCATCATATGACGTCCTTGACAGGCATCATTCAGATATCGGCATTTTCAGCCAGCGATTCTCTACACCATAAGAATGATCTTAGTGGCTGATCCACTTGATCGTTCTTACCGTAGGCAAGATGATGATTTTTATTTCTATATCTATCTATCACTACCCTAGAGGCTCTACTTTAAATCATAATGGAAACAAAGAATTTTTTTATTTTTTTAAAGAATTTTCAGGGTTTTTTTCTCTTATAGAAAAAAAAAACAGTGATTAAATACCACCAAAAAATAAAGCTCTCTTTGTGTGAAAAAAAGGACAACATTTTCATTTGGTTATAGTGTTGTATGACTGAGTAATTGTCATTCAAAATGTAAGAGCACCGAAAAGCTGAAAATTGGCCTGGTTATTAGGAGTTGTAAAGGAAACTTTTTTTTTGCTGAAATGACTGTTTATAGGGTATAGAGACATAATAGTTAACAGATTCCTTTTAACTGGTTAAGGACCGCAACATGTACATTTACGTCGGCAGAATGGCACCGACAGGCACATCAACGTGTATATATATATATATATGTTGGTGCCTTGAGGGGGATCCGATTGGAGCCCCCCCCCCCCCCCGTACATACGCCGCTCCCTGTAGCTGGCCGAGCGATCCGGGATGAGGGGGCGGCTATTCGTTGTCACTTCCTCCTCCTGTGTAAACACAGGAAGGAGGAAGCGATGTGATCTCTCCTTCAGCGTTTTTTCAAACACCGCTGAGGAGAGATCACATTGCACAGTAAGACTACACTGACACACACTACACATAGTCACATTAACCCCTTTGCAATCGCCCCCTCCCCCTGTCCGTGTCACTGAATGCAGTAATCATATATGTATGATTATTGTATTTATTGTCAGTGTTAGGTTCAGGGTAGCCCCCCGTACCCCCCCCCAATAAAGTTTTAACCCCCTTGATCACCACCCTAGTTAACCCTTTCACACTCCCTATTGCCAGCATCACTAAGCGATCATTTTTCTGATCACTGTATTAGTGTCGCTGTTCATGCTAGGTAGCTAATTTTTTTTTATTGAGATTTTTTTTTTTTTTTTTTACTAAAGACATATGGCTAGGAGCATGTGACGTATGTGGGCGGGCGATGATGCAATGCTGCTTGTATGAAATCCTGATCTCTCTCTACCGATGGCTTCTTCTCCTCGCTGCTGATTCTGAGGGTTTAAATGACGGCAATGGGTAGCGGTGACTCCCCGTGGTAGCAGCCGTAAGTTGGAGGAGTTGGGGGGGGTTCGACAGTTGGATTGGACTTGATTTGAACTTCGGCTGGTGTCCTCTTTACGTGAGAAACAGCCTCCCCTTACATTTGCAGTCCCTCCAAGACACAGCAGGGAGGATTAGCAGGGTTGAATTACAGCTGGTATCTTTTCCCTGTTGTATATGCTGCACACCCTGCATTCCTCTGGACGAGATCCTCTCCCCAGCATGGTTTGATACACAGTGAGGCACTGAATTTTCTCTACTAAACTCCAGCATTCCAGGCACCCCAGAATTGCGGCTTATTTGAACTTACCTCTATGCACTCTTCTGTTGTTGTCCGCTGGCCCTGGCTGCTGTACGTTAGTCTGCCGTTTCTCCCACAGTGTGATCAGGATACCATTATTACTATATATCATCTATGTAAAGGCATCTGGACCCAATAAGGCATCGGACATGAGCTGGAGGACTCCCCGCCCGCCTTGGAACAGACTGTAGAGATAAGTACATAACTGTACATAACTGTTGCAATATTCCTATGTTTTCTGCTGATTGTCAGTTATAAGTACTACATGGCTACATGACTGCTGCATGACGCCGTTGTTAAAGGGACAGCACGCCCCCTTTTTTTTTCCCCTTGGTGGATATCACTGGGGTCTGTGTTTTTGTCTGTGATTATCCACTGCTGCCAGGTGTCGCTGCTAGTGGTTGCTGCGATTGCCTCTAATGCTAACTTCTGATTTTATCACCAACCTGCCGCTGTAGTGTGGAAAGTGCTATATAAAGGACACTTTAGGGAGGGGGAAAAAAAAAAGAACTACTGGGAACGGTAAATCTACCATAAGTGAACTGATATGAGGTTAAATGGCACCAAGTAAATCGCGAGCAAAAACGCATGTACCAGCAGTGACACCTTGTTCTTCCCCCCAAGCAATGGCAGCAAAAACAGTTAAAGTGACAGGGGCTACAGGAAAATCTATACAGCCCATACAATCCCCCCAGAAAAAAGGATATCAGAAGGGACTCAAACCGAGAGAGAGGGGAGAGAGGGGGAGATGGACTGTAGTGCCTCCGGGAAGGAGATCCTAGAGGCTATCAAGGCAAGCGGCGATGTGCTGTTAAATAAAATTGATGCCCTGGCAGTGGATATATGCTCAATAAAACGAGAGTTCGATAAAATACAAAAAAAAGGCAGAAATAGAAACCCGCATCTCCCAAGGTGAAAGAGGAAATAAAAAAGGATAGCAAAGGCTGGCATACACTGAAAAAACAAATAAAAGAACTACAGGACAAAGCTATAGATACAGAGGGCCGCATGAGGAGGAACAATGTACGTATCTTGGGCCTACCAGAGAGAGCGGAGGGAGACAATCCAGTCAAATTTGCAGAAAAACTATTAACTGAAATACTGAAATTAACAGAAGCAACTGTAATGTTTGTGGTACAGCGAGCACATAGAATCTTGTTTCGTCTCCCCAAACCGGGAGCACCCCCCTGCCCTTTTTTGGTGCGTCTATTGAACTACAGAGACCGAGATCAAATCCTTTCAACGGCAAGAGTAAGGGCAGACATCCAATATGAGAACACAACGCTACTTTTTTTTTCCTGACTGCCCGATGGAAATTCAGCAGCAAAGAAGAGAGTATACAGAGATCCGTAGAAGATTGAGAGAGAAAGGGTTAAAATACAGTCTACTATACCCCAGTAAACTACGAGTAATGGACGGGACACGTGTCCTTTTCTTTGACACCCCAATTCAAGCGGGGGAGTGGCTCGATACCACATAGAAAGACTGGGGAATTTTTTCAACTTTTCTTCCGAATTTTTTTTTTTTTTTGGGAGGGGATGGAGGGGAGGGGGAGGGTGAAGGTATAAATTGAGCTATGTGGAGAAATTGTACAGTGTTTAACATATTCATCCAGGGAAAGAGGAAATATGTATTTATTTTTTATTTTTTTTGAATGAGTGATTAAGCACAAGTATGAATTGGAATATAAGTTATGACAGATTGATAGCAGTTAATAACAGTTAATTAATAATGAGCACTTAAACACTTGGGTATTAAAGAATATGTGAGAGCACCACATTTAAATAGGGAAATAGGAAATATATATTTATCTGTTGAATGAGGGATCAATTACGAGTATGAACTGGAATATGAATTAAGGCGGCCGATCAACAATAGATTATACACCTAAAACACTCGATTAATCATGAGTAAGAATTGGAATATAAGTTATGGAGGATCGGTAATAATTAATAATAGTTAATCAATAGTCAATAATGAACACTTAAGCACTTGGATATTTAAAGATAATATGAGAGCGGTTTGCTTTCTGGGTTTTTTTTTTTTTCTTTTAAGGAGCAATTAACTATGAATATGAATTGGAGTATTGGTTATAATTAGGTAATAATAATTAATGGAAAGCATGTAAGCACTTGGTCACATAAAAATATGGGTGGGATGAAAGGGGGTGTTTTTTTCCCCCCCTCCTTGGGGTTTTATTTTGTTTTTTTTTTCTGGGGGAGGGGAGGCTTTAAGATATGAAGAAATATAGGTGTGTAGGGAGGATATGCAGTGAGTAGAGGCACCCACCTAAAAGTGAATGAGAGTTTTGAGAGCTAGGTGCTTCCCTTCCTAAAGCAGTAAGAAGGGAGGGTGGGGTATGTTTGATACTAGACCTAAAAAAGAGATTTGGGTCAGTAAAATAGGGGATAGAATAAATTCCTCTCCACTCCCATCCGGGAATGGATGGAGGAAGCTACAAGAAAAGGGAGTGGGGAGGGGTAGGGTGGGGTAGGGCGGGGGGAGGGGGAATGAATGGGGAAGTGAAGAGGAAATGGGAAAGACAATGGTGTGATTTAGGTACCCAAGAGGTATCACTTAAAAGAATGACGTGGCATAGTGAACAATGGAAGTATAAATCCTATATATATACTAGATACCATGCCTGGGAAGGATAACTGCTTTTCGATATTATCCTGGAATGTTCGAGGACTGAATTCAAAGTATAAACGTGCATTAACCACTTAAGGACCGCCTACTGCACATTTACGTCGGCAGAATGGCACGGCTGGGCACATCAACGTATATATACGTTGGTTTTAGTACCCAGCCGTGGGTCGCGGGCGCGCGCCCGCGACCCGGTCCGAAGCTCCAGGACCGCGGGATTCGCGGACCCGATCGCCGCTGCAGTGCGGCGATCCGTCCCTGGAGCGGAAGAACGGGGAGAGCCGTGTGTACACACGGCTTCCCCGTGCTTCTCTGTGGCCGGAGCATCGATCGCGTCATCCCTGTAATAGGGGGACGCGATCGATGACGTCACACCTACAGCCACACCCCCCTACAGTTGTAAACAACACATTAGGGCACACATTCCCTACAGCGCCACCTGTGGTTAACTCCCAAACTGCAACTGTCATTTCCACAGTAAACAATGCAATTTAAATGCATTTTTTGCTGTGAAAATGACAATTGTCCCAAAAATGTGTCAAAATTGTCCGAAGTGTCCGCCATATTGTCGCAGTCACGAAAAAAATCGCTGATCGCCGCTATTAGTAGTAAAAAAAAAAAATAATTAATAAAAATGCAATAAAACTATCCCTTATTTTGTAAACGCTATAAATTTTGCGAAAACCAACCGATAAACGCTTATTGCGATTTTTTTTACCAAAAATATGTAGAAGAATACGTATCGGCCTAAACTGAGGAAAAAAAAATGTTTTTTTATATATTTTTGGGGGATATTTATTATAGCAAAAAGTAAAAAATATTGCATTTTTTTTTAAATTGTCGCTCTATTTTTGTTTATAGCGCAAAAAATAAAAAACGCAGAGGTGATCAAATACCACCAAAAGAAAGCTCTATTTGTGGGAAAAAAAGGACGCAAATTTTGTTTGGGAGCCACGTCGCACGACCGCGCAATTGTCTGTTAAAGCGACGCAGTGCCGAATCGCAAAAACCCCTTGGGTCATTTGCCAGCGTATTGGTCCGGGTCTTAAGTGGTTAATGTTTCAGTATATAAAAAAAGAACTCTCCCCAGTTGGTCGTACTACAGGAGACGCACCTATTGGGGAAAAAATTAATAACGTTAAAAAAGACATATGGCTAAATAAATGTTGGCCTAAATGATTGACTAAAATTTAGTTTATTTGATTTTTCTTATAACAAAAATATTGATTTTTGTAAACCTATTTTTGTATATAGCGCAAACAATAAAAATCGCAGAGGCGATCAAATACCACCAAAAGAAAGCTCTATTTGTGGGAAGAAAAAGACGTGAATTTTGTTTGGAGGCCACGTCGCACGACCGCGCAATTGTCAGTTAAAGTGACGCAGTGCCGAATCGCAAAAAGGGGCAAGGTCATTTACCTGCATTTTGGTCCGGGTCTTAAGTGGTTAAAAATGATTAAAAATCAATCATGTAATGTGCCTTCAGTTTAGTTTTTCATCTAGTTTAATGTTTCTGTGAAGTACAGAGACATAGAGTCAATACAGGGCAGTATTTGTTTTTAAAATGAAACTGAGGATTGCAGTAAGGTAAAGGAAGCTATTTAGCTAAAAAAAAAAAAAAAGTTTCCTTTAGCGACCCTTTAAGTGCCCAGTATAGCAGTATTAAACCACAGTGGATGGAAGGGGGAAAAAAAAAATCTCCAGCAATGCAATGTCATAAATACCTTAGCACAAAGCCCTCCAGTGCCACGCTGTCTTTCTTCCAGGTTTACATCCTCCAGCTGCATGAGTGGTAAGGGGTGCAATGATGCACTTCCTGCACAAGAGCTGGCATTTACGGCGCAAGCTCTGAAGGTCTGGCACCATATACCAGACCTTCAGAGCACAGGCACCAATAATGTCACTGGCTACATGCACTCGGAATATCTCCTGAACTTGCTTGAGATATTTCACAGTGCCTACAGGTAAGCCTTACATACTATAAGCTTGCCTGTAGGTAAGTGGTAGAATAAAGTTTACCATCACTTTAAGATCTGTGTTTTACATTCTCACACACCTAAATTGTATCTTAAAAGCATCAAAGTTTAGCAGAAGTTCTGCAAATCCTTTGTACAAGCTTGCTGTACAAAATGGGCCAGATTCACGTACATCGGCGCATTTTTTGACTGGCGTAGCGCACCTCCTTTACGTTAGACTGCCGCAATCACCGTATTCTCGTTTGATTTGCGCAGAAATTAGCGCCTGTGCAACGTAATTTCAGAGGCGTAAGGCGGAGTAATTTAAATTGGGAAGGACATGGGCGTGTTACATTGAAATGAGCCGTGACCCCATGCAAATGAAGGGCCTGCCGCCTCGCGCACATGAAGCAGACCATGGTCAGCACCTCTGTGCGCATGCTCACAACTCGGGAACGGCGCAATCAGTGAAATTGGAAGTGGACCCGAGCAACTTGGTAAACTACGCAGACAGCATAAATAGACAGACACAAACGCACTTCCTTTGCAAAAGTACATCCCTTTGTATCCCTTCCTATACAGCAAGGTGCTTTTGTTCTGTTTATTAGCGTTTGTTTGTGACGTGTCCGAGATATTTGGGGACTGTTTTGCAGAGTGATTTTTGTCTTATGTGTTTTCTTAGTTGTTATTTTTTTTTTAATTAGATTTTTGCTGGTCAATTTTTTTGGGGTTCTGTTTGTGAATGATTTTTGAATATGGGGGTGACATTCCTGCCGGAAAAGGGGTGTCACCCTCATTTGTGGTGGAGAAGTGATCCCCAGGTCCGTGTGAATGGTGTATGAATGTACAGTGACATAATTGGAGCCGTGGCATGGCGTTGCTGCTCACAAGTCCTGCATGGTGGGCTTGTACCAAGCCAATGTGAGGAGGATGTGATGTGTCTGTGCTAGGGACCACAGTGGTGTGCGTGCATGCATGCATTCTCATTGTGCCACTATTAATGTGTGTGTTTAACGTGCAAAGATGCCTAATGTGAGCTGGCTCCTGGCTGCTCTTCCCTCAGAAGACGGGGTAGCCTTGGTTAGGGGGGGTTCTGTATAGGAGTCATGAGATGGGGTCCCAGTGCATATGCAGAGTCACCCTGAAGGGATAAGACAGGAGGATGTTAGTAGTGCATGTGCCCTTTGTGATTTCAGCATCATGCCTGCCACCCATGTCACTCACCAACCAGCCAGCTGTCCCCATACATGTTCTGTTCGAAATCTGTGGGGATGGGGCTAAGATTGTATATGTAGCTGTCATGGGTAGTGTCATGTGTTGGGCTCCTGCAGGGTTGTGGTTAATTCCAGGATGGCATGAGGGGTGAATCTGAAGATGTGAGACACCTCAGAATCACTCATGCCAAAGATGTCTATGCGTGTGTGATATATCAAGTGAAGAGTGAGGGGCTTGTATCAGATTAGATTATTATATCCATCAAGGTTTTAAAGGGCTATTGAAAAATAGTGAGAGTGTGTTTGTAATTTGTATGTTATGTATTGATGTATGTATTTTTTTGGTAAAAATGTTTATAAAAGCAAAGAATTTTTTTTTGAAAAAAAAAAAATATATATACCTCTCCCGTGCCCTCCTCCTCCTTTGCTCATCTAAAGTCAGTAGTATAGCTATGAGCATGGATGCCACTGACATGTTGGCATACAGTTTGTTGGGCAGCAAGTGCGACTGCTCAGCTCCTCACTAACAGTGTTGCTTTCTCTGACATGTAGACGAATTGTCTAATTTTATACCACCTTTTTATATGGTCTAATTTTAGACAGGCCGTGCAGCTGTTGCGCACAGTGTGTAGCCTGCGCTGCAACAACGTTCTTTTGTGGATCCCCGTAACTCCCTCATTAGCATATTTGAATAGCAAATCAATGGTGTGTCTAGCGCAGTCGAATGCGCCTGTCTATCGAAATTACACCAGACAAAAAAAGTAGATTACTTGCGTATCTCGTTTTGGGGATGCGGCGCATCGAAACGCATGCGCAAATTTAGACTTACGCCGCGCATCTCCTGTAACGCCGGTGTAATCGCTCTGTGAATCTGGCCCAATGTTCTTATACACACTGAAGCCCATGTAAACAAGGGCCAAAAGTCCAGACATGCAAAAATTTAACTACATATTTAAAGCAGAGGTTCCTAGTCGGCAGCGATATCTGCCCCCGCCAAAGCCGATCCTCAATCCTGGCAGCTCCAGGCGCCGCCATCCACAGTAAGGGAAACAGGCAGTGAAGCTGTGCGGCTTTCACTGCCCGTTTCCTACAGCGCATGGCGCTTTGTGAATGGGCCGGCTGCTTTCTGGGACACACACAGTTCCCAGAATGCAGCGAGCCCCATTCACAACAAGACACCGAGTAGGAGGAGGAAGAGAATCTACCGGATGATGAAGAGGCAGCTTCATCACTTCCGCATAGCAACAGCTATTTCACGTAAAGACTTTTTTTTTCATTTTTAGTGCAAACATTTTTTTTTAGGGTGGAACTTTAAATTGTATATCTGTATATTCTGTTTTCTGTAAGTTCAAGAAGCAGTAATCTAAAATTAGTGAACGGATAATGCAATTAGAAACATTACAACTATGTTTAAAGGGTCACTAAAGGTAATTTTTTTTCTACAGAATGGCACGTACAGGCAGATGGGCGTGTGTATATATATATATATATATATATATATATATATGTCCCTGCCTTCTAGCGGGTCGGGGGTCCGACTGGGACCCCCTCCGTGCGGCTTACTTGCGGGAGCGATCCGTCTTGAGGGGGCGGCTGTTCGTTTCTATCCGCCCCCTCGTGATCGCTCCCAGCCAATCCCGTCGTGTCACTTCCTCTGCCTGTAAAATGTAAACACTGGCAGAGGAAGTGATGCAGCTCTCCTCTCGACGGTATTTTCAAACCGCCGAGAGGAGAGAAGACATCACAGTAAGTCACACCAACACTACACTGACACCAGTACACATAGGCACATTAACCCCTTACGATCACCCCCCCCCCCCCCGTCACTGAATGCAGTGATCATGTACTGATCACTGCATTTAGTGTCAGTTTGACAGGCAGTTGGTGTTAGGTTCAGGGTAGTCCCGTACACCCCCCCCCCCCCCCCCCAATACAGTTTTAACCCCTTGATCACCGCCCTAGTTCACCCTTTAACCCCCTATTACCAGCGCCACTAAGCGATCATTTTTCTGATCGCTGTATTAGTGTCGCTGTTGCCGTTAGGTAGCTATTTTTTTCTTTCTACTAAACACACGTGGCTGAATACATTTTGGCCTAAATGTTTGACTAAAATTTAGTTTAATCGATTATTCTTATAACAAAAAGTAAAAAATATTGTTTGTTTTTTTTCAAAAATGTTCTATTTTTGGTTATAGCGCAAAAAAATACAAATCGCAGAGGCAATCAAATACCATCAAAAGAAAGCTCTATTTGTGGGAAGAAAAACACGCAAGTTTTGTTTGGGAGCCACGTCGCACGACCGCACAATTGTCTGTTAAAGCGACGCAGTGCCGAATTGTAAAAACGCCTCTGGGCATTTAGCAGCATATTGGTCCGGGGTTTAAGTGGTTAAGCACCCTGCATTCACTTGATTTTGTTGCATGTTGCTCACTTTTTGTGCATGCCTGAATTTTTGTAAGTTTAGATTCCGAGCCATTCAAAAATGGGGCTCTTGCCATTGTGTAATTTATTTAGCCCTACCGGGGGCAAGTAGGTATTGTATGTATTTATTGTGCACACATTTGTCCTTAGCTAAAGCTACACAATATGCTAGATGACTTTGAAATTACCCCTGGTGTATTTACATACATTTTAATGTATAAGATCGTATAAAGAATTTATCATTTTGCGCAGTGACAGGTTCTCTTCAAAGAAAAGCTCCCACTCACGATACTCCTTCACTGTGCTTCCTGTTATGATCCTCTTAAATACCCAATGATTCTGAGTATAAAGGACCCATGCACCCCCACCCAGGATGCAGTACTCAATACTGTCATATGGGGGAGGAGGTTATTAATCCTGTGAAAACATCAACATGGAGCCGCCACAGGGTTTTTTGCTCCAAGTTTCAGCTGAGCAGTGGGGAAGGCAAGAATGAGTGGATGCAAGGCTTTTTTTATTTTATTAACGTATATAAAAGTCTCTATTTCAATACCATGCACCCCTTCCTGCCCAGAACAATTTTCAGTGCTGTCGCAATTTGAATGACAATTGCGCGGTCTTGCAACACTGTACCCAAACAACATTTTTGTAATTTTCTTCCCACAAATAGAGGTTTATTTTGGTGGTATTTTATCACCTCTGGGGTTTTTTTTTTGCTAACAAACTAAGTAACACCCATCAACGCACTGATAGGCGTTGACGGGTGTTACTGCTGGGTACTGTCTAGCACTGTGGTGGGCTCTGATTGGCAGTCTTATGGGGACACTGCTGTGCACTTAATGGCATGCGATTGGTACATCTGAGGGGGCTGTGCTGATCATCAACACAGACCATGCCCCCTCCCGACAGGGAGAGCCCTGTCAGCACGAACTGAGGAATGATGATCAGCTGTGATTGGTCACAGCTGATCATGTGATAAGAAGCCTCCGACAGAGGCTCCTTAAGAGGACTGGAGATGTGCCGCGTCGGACTGACATGCCGCGATCGGCATGTTATCCTGCTGGACGTCATATGACGCTCAGTCAGGATAACAGAGCCACGTCCCAGACGTCAATATAATATTGACCAGGCAGAAAGTGGTTAAAAACTTTTTTTGCTTTGATATCAGTTATCTGTTGCAAGCATTCTAGGCAAACTCGATTTCAAATACAGTATATTAACCATTTTTACGTGAAACATACTTTCCCAGTGAATGAGTCTCTTAAGAAGTGATCAAGACAGTACAACAACTTAGAGTTTGGACCCACTTTAACTTTTTTTCTCTACAGAATAAATCTAGCCATTTTCAGTAGCAAATAAATTTGATACACAAGAAGAATAAAAAATTCAACCACATCTGTCTTCCAGTCTTTAGCCAAAGAAAAGCTGCACTTTGAAGGTGGTCAATATTGTGCCACACTAGTCTATTTCCCAGGGCCTGCTCTTGGTATGTGAATGGTTCCACAGTGGTCCGATAAGGGCAAGGAGGTGTATTTATCGATCCAGTGAGCGCTTCTGAATGGCTTCACAGCAGGCATTTCTAAGCAGATTGATCACAGTGCGTGGGTCGTCGCTTTTCATAACTGCACTTCCAGATACAATCATATTAGCTCCAGCCTGTAAAAACAAGAAATTATTGTTAACACATGAAACAGACTAAAAATTTACTTAGGACAAAAGATGAAAGGCCACCACATCCATGTTTTTTCTCATGACACAAAAATTGAGTTTTATTAAAACTTATCAGGGTAGCAAAATAACACAGAAGGAGAACACTACAGAAGGGTTATGGGCCCCTAAATGTTTAACCAGTTAAGGACGCCATTATACGTTGGCAGCAAGGCAAGGCTGGGCACAGGCACGTACCTGTATGTCCTCTTTAAGAGCCCGACCGTGATACAGGGAAAGACCATCACTGACGCCACAAGTCCAGCCCAGCCCCTCTAAACTGCAATTGTAATTTTCACAGTAATCAGTGCATTTGTATAGCACTTTTCGCTGTGAAAATGACAATGGTCCTAAAAAGGTGTCAAAATTGTGCGATATCAGTCACAAAAAAAAAAAAAGCTGATATCTGCCATTAGTAGTAGAAAAAAAAAAAAAAAATGTATAAAAACGTTATAAAACCATCCCCTATTTTGTAAATGCTATACATTTGGCACAAACCAAATCGATAAACGCTTATTGCATTTTTTTTTTTTTTTTTACCAAAAATAGGTAGAATATGTATCGGCCTAAACTGAGGAAAGAAAATGCTTTTATCTTTTTTGGGGATATTATAGCAACATTTTTGTTTATAGTGCAAAAAAAACCCAGAGGTGATCAAATACCACCAAAAGAAAGCTCTATTTGTGGGAAAAAATAAAATGCCAATTTTGTTTGGAAGTTACGTCGCACGACTGCACAATTGTCAGTTTAAGCGACACAGTGCAGAATCGCAAAAAGGAGCAAGGTCCTTAACCTGCATAACGGTCCGGGTCTTAAGTGGTTAATTACAATACATGTAAAGTAATAATGCACACACAAGTAATGGTATACAACTATTGGTCGAGGGAGATGGAAAAGGATTTAAGTAATTTGGTTAATCACAAAAAAGAAAAAAAGAAATTGACTTTAAAAAAGGTATTACTGTATATACTTGAGTATAAGCCAACTTGAATATAAGCCGAGGCACCAAATTTTACCGCAAAAAAAAAAAAATGGGAAAAATCTGGGGTGTCCATCTGTATGCCTCACTGTGCCCATGCCTAGACTGACGTTTAACATGGGAGTCTATAGAAGGGGTGTCCGGCTTTGAAAAAAAAAAAAAAAAGTGCTCCCCGGCCGTGGGTAGAGGAAGAGTGGGGTTACGGCTAGCCGGTACCAGGTCCCCAAAGTCCAGGAGATCAGGCGCAAAAAAGGTGACTCTGGTACAAGCCGAGGGGGGCATTTTCAGCACAAAAAAAAATAGTGATGAAAAACTCAGCTTATACTCTAGTATATGCGGCCTTTCAAAAAATTAACAAAAACGCAACGTTAAACAGTGTTATTTTTTATATCCCAAAACGGTAAGGATAAAAACTAGGTTTATACATACAAAAACCACACATTCCAACATCCTGATACGATACTATCAGCACCCCCTAGAACAGGGGTGTCAAACTCAATTTCGTCGAGGGCCGCATCAGCAGTGTGGTTGCCCTCAAAGGGCCGGTTGTATATGGGTCGCACTATATACAGAATGCAGGGATTCAGGGGGTCCGCACAGGGCACCATTACATCAGAGTCCGCACAGGGCACCATTACATCAGAGTCCGCACAGGGCACCATTACATCAGAGTCCGCACAGAGCACCATTACATCAGAGTCCGCACAGGGCACCATTACATCAGAGTCCGCACAGAGCACCATTACATCAGAGTCCGCACAGAGCACCATTACATCAGAGTCCGCACAGAGCACCATTACATCAGAGTCCGCACAGACCCCCTTGTAATGCTGTGGACTCAGATGTAAAAGGGGAACTCTGATGTAAGGGGGGCTCTGCCCACCAAAGCCCCCCTCTTGCATTAGAGTCCACAGAGCACCCCTTCAATTTGTTTTATATATACACTGGGAGGTGGGAGAGGGTAAGCTTACTCACCCAAGGATGGAGGGTCAGGGGCGGGCTGCCTGCAGCTTTTAAACGTGTGTTTACTCTTCACATTTTCCGAAAATGTGTGGGCGGGGCAGACACAGGGGGTGTGGGCGGGCCAGACAGTGCAGAGAGGCAGGAAGAGGAGGAGCAGCGTCCGAGGCTGAGCTGTGGGTGAGAGACACACGGCTCAGCCAATCAGCCGCTAACGTAGCTTTGCCAGAGCCCGGAGATGACACAGGCACGGCCGCATAGCGGTAGGTGAGCGGCGGCTGCTGCAGGCGCCGTTTACCTCCCGCTGTGCGGCCTGATCATCAACAGGCCACAGAGCGGGCAGCACTGGCCCGCGGGCCTGGAACAAGTGGTGGTGGCTGGCGGGCCACATGACAAGAATCTAGCCTATAATCACTGTTTAACTGCTGATAGTACTTTCCGAGAATGCCGAGATTTATGATTTTGTGTGTCACTTTAACATCTATACTGTTTAGGATACAAAAAAAATAATACTTTTTAACGGCATGTTTTGTTGTTTTGAGAGGCAACACCTTATGGTCTTATTCATACCATGTGCAGAGATGCGAGTTTTTCGGCACAAGTTCTGCAAGGGCACAAAGAAAATAATTGTACAAATTGTCATCAGTCTAATTTTTGCCCTTTTTCTGTGATTGTACAAATTAATGGGGGATGTGGTGCTGTGTTTATCTAGCCAAAATGAATATAGAAATATTCAGATAATAGCAAGCTTAGCAGTACCTCTCAATTTAGGCAGCTGCTCTATAAGCTAACAAAATCTAGATACGAGCTGGTTTTAGAATTTATGAAGAGGCTCCGGGCCTTTAAGCAAGAGCGATCTGGTTTCAGGACACTCATGTTCCTCCTGGGGGCCCAGGACTGAAAATAATAAGACCTGTCATAAGGGAAACAAGCATTGAAAAGAGATAACATAGCTAGATCTCTTCTCTGGGTAGTGTACATAAAAGTGCTTTGCCTCGACCATTAGGGGGTCACAGCTGTCAAGAGGACAGCAGGCTGTGCATATACAACAGAGTGTCTTTACTTAATCTGGTAAAGCGGAAGTCAACCCTGATGGATTTGACTTCCTCTTTTTCCCTGCAAATTAAAAACATAACGGGCTAGTATGCATCACGGCACGCTATATGATTGAGACAGCACAGCATATGGTAAATATCTCAGGATATATTTCTAGTACCTACAGGTAAGCCTTATTATAGGCTTACCTGTAGGTAAAAGTGGTGTGACTAGGTTTACAACCACGTTAAGGCAAATTGCAAGTGGGCCGGAATATCAGCCATTTTACACACGGACGGAACCCTGCGCCCTTTGGATTGGGATTGTCCCGATACTAGTATCGGGACCGCTATAAAGCATTTGCACAAATACTTGTACTCGTGCAAATGCTCCTGATGCTTCGGATGGGAGAGAGAGGCGGCGGAGTACAACAGGAAGTCAGCAGGCGCCCAGGATAAATCCCTCACTATACAGAGATGGCTGCTGTGTGTGCGGTGGAATTAGCTCTGCATCAGACAGATGTCTTCTATTGCCGGCCCCGCCGTGACATCAATCAGCAGTTCAGGACTCGGAGGCAGAAGAAAGTGCTGCTGGAGCTATAGGGGAACAGTGTCCGTGTGAGTAATGGCCGACGCGCGCGCACACACACACACACACACACACACACACACACACACACACACACACACACACGAGCAGCTCTGTCCCCCCCCAGCTCAACTCTCACACTTCACTCCTTGCAGTGGCTCCCAGGTCACACTTATGAGACATGAACGATGTCTTAAAGAGGGCAGGGCCCGCTGATCCCTGGATGTCTCTAAGGAAGAGGGGGGGGGGGGCTTTGAGCTAATGGGGGTCTCTAAGAGGGGGTACCGACTGCTGATATAATGTGTGGTAACCAAATCACACTTTGAAAACAGACCCATAGAATCAGATAAGGACCAGCAATAATATTGTGACCACAGGCTCTAGACATTGCTAAAAGGCCATAGACCCAGGCATGCACGGTCTTTCATCTTAACTTACAGGTATATGACTTTACTAAAGCTCAAAATAGCCTGATGAAATTACCTCAGCACATCTGTGTATATTTTCTGGTCCAACACCACCATCTACCTCTATATCCAGTGAAGGGAACTGTGACCTTAACCATTGTACCTGCAATGAAAAAGTACAACAAGTTTCAAGACACAGTAGGAATACACACACACACACTTTATAATATTATACAATTTCCACAATTACAGTGTGTAGATGGCCATGAAAACAAAGGCTTACAAGTGTGGTAGATTTGAGTTCTAACAAAAATGGTGTAAATAAAAAACACCCATGCAGGTAGTGGATACCAATATTAGCATGTGATCCAAAGTTTCTTCCCTGCATGCAGTACACACTCACTAAAAGGTAAAGCTAAGCAGGCTTAATCAGGCAAGGTTGTAATGCATCAAGGTGAAAAACCACAAGACTTTAAAACTCCTTTAAGCGTTTGTGTAGTTTTCTTAGTTGAGACAGCCTTTGGTTTACACAAGTAGACACTTCTCCTGTTAAGACACATGTAGAAAAGTTTTTGGAACAGATAATACAGATAAATTCTGTAAGTCATAATATAGAAGGCCTCTTGTCTGAATGAGGCCCTTTATGTATGTTTTATTTCCTTGTTAATGAGATTTGTTTTTCTTTACTAGCAATACTCGCTCAAAAGAACACATTTTTAGGCTGGTTATTCATTGTTGAGTGTAAAACTGTTTTACTGCCCTCTACAGCCTTTAATGGTTATCAAACTTGTGCTGAAAAATTGAATCTGATTCAGAGTAGAGCTGCACGATTCTGGGAAAAATGAGGATCACGATTCTTTTTCTTAGAATGAAGATCACGATTATCAAAAACTTTTTTTTATTTGACTGTGGTAATATTCATAATATATATTATAAGGGACAGTGGTTGCCGGTATTTTAAGTCCACTCCACACATGCCCCCCCTTAAATAGCCTGATACTCCAGTTTGCTCCAACTCCAAGAGCATGCTGGCAGGTTAGCTCCTGTCTACATTGGACATATGTGTATGAGAGTCTGGGACTTAGAGTGTAAGCTCCATGAGATCAGGGACTGATGAGAAATGTACTGTATGCAAATTGTTGGTGCTGTATAAATACTAACAACGTTATTATCTAGCAATTGGGGCACATGGAAATGCCAAATGAAGGTTTTAAGGGGGGTTTATTCGACATATGGAGTACATATAGGTTATATTTTGAATATTCTGGGATCAAGAACATGGACAAGCTAATAAGTGTCAGAAAGGTTCTGCTTTAGCATGATTATAATGGCTGCATTACACACAATGGGGTAAATGTATTTCTAGATAAGATTTTGGATATCGGGGAACATGGACAGAGCA
Organism: Rana kukunoris; assembly: GCA_029574335.1. Lineage (NCBI taxonomy): Eukaryota > Metazoa > Chordata > Amphibia > Anura > Ranidae > Rana > Rana kukunoris. The sequence goes on along the minus strand of CM056054.1, from coordinate 153,085,549 downwards.
CTAAGGGTCAGAAAGTTCCTCAAGCAGCGGAGTGATTAAAGCATTTAACCCACATGGGGTGTAAGATTTTGGAATCGGGGAACATAGACAAACTAATAAGCATCGGAAAGGTTTTACGGCTTTAGCATTATAAAAGAATTTAGAATGATTGCATTACCCATATGGGGTTCAAGATGTTGGATATTCTGAATCAGGGAACATTGACAAGCTAATAAGTGTCAGAAGGTTTCTGAGAATGTAGAGGGAATGCATTAACCCATATGGGGGTAAATGTGTTGGACATTGAGGTGGGGTGTAAGATTTGGGATAATCTGGTATGGGGGTACCTGGATAGAATGTTCTCCATGCAGGCTGTGTAACGAAGAATGGATATAGAAGGCTTGTATTTCCTATATACACTCATCACTGCAGATTCGGGGATCAGAGGATGGGATTACAGATATGGGGGGAGTCTCCCCATCAGTGGATGGTGTGATGTAAAGTGGGGCGGGTCGTGTGACACAGGAAGGGTTGTAACCCTCAGGGGGGAGGACAGGGGTCATCTGGTTAGGGGGTCACAAGACATCCCGGGTGACATTGCAGGAGATGCGAACACCCAAAGGCAGTACACGTCTCTTACCACCCAGAACGGCACCTTCAGCAGCGGCTTTTTCCCCGCAGGTCGAGAAGTGTGGTGGTACCGCCCACACCCAGGCATCACCGATAACTGACATCAGTTTCTTTATCCGCCATTTGCGTTCCACGTGGAACCGGCGGTGACACAAGAATTGCGGGTCATCCCGCGAGGAGAATTGAAAACGCGATTCTCTCCGCGAATTAATCGTGCAGCTCTAATTCAGAGCTGTGGGTCAAAAAAGAAAGTGCTTAGTAATGGTACTTTGGTGGGGTCCACTGTGATTGACTAAATGACAGCAAAGTCACAATCTCTTCTACAAGGCAATCTGTCATGGCTGCAGAGGCAAATCGACAAACTACACATATATAAAACACACACACAGCTCAAAAAAATAAATTAAAGGAACACTGAAAACACAACAGATCTCAATGGGGACAAAATTATCATGCTAGATATTTATACTATTATGGACTGTGTAATGTGTTGAGAAAAAGGATGACATTTTTTAAAGGAAGTGAAAAAAATGATGCAGCAGGCTAGTCAATTTTGCTTTCATTGCAGCAACTCAAAATGGTCCTCGGTATATTGTATGGCCCCCATGTGCTTGTATGCATGCCAGACAACATCGGGGCACGCTTCTAATGAGACAGATGGTGTCCTGGGGTATTTCCTCCCAGATCTGGACCAGGGCATCACTGAGCTGCTAAACAGACTGGAGGTGCAACCTGGCGGCATCAGATGGACCGAAACATAAGGTCCCAGAGTTGTTTTAATTGATTTGAGTCAGGCTAGCATGGGGGCCCTTCAATGGTATCAATTCCTTCACCCTTGGGAACTGGCTGCATACTCTCACATGACGCCGGGCACCGTCGTGCACCAGGAGGAACCCAGGACCCACTGCACCAGGGTAGGGTCTGACAATGGGTCCAAGGATTTTATCCCAATACCTAATGAGAGTCAGAGTGTCATTATCTAGCCTGTAGAGGTCTGTGCGTCCCTCCAGGGATACACCTCCCCAGACCATCCCTGACCCACCACCAAAACAGTAATGCTGAACAATGTTACAAGCAGCATAACATTCTCTGTGGCTTCTCCAGACCCTTTTACCACCGTCACATGTGCTCAGGATAAACCTGCTTCTGTGAAACGCAGAGGGCGCCAGTGGCGGACATGCCGATTCTGGTGTACAGTGGCATATGCCTAGCAAGCTTCACGGTGCCAGGTAGTGAGCACAGGGCCCACTAGAGGACGTCAGGCCCTCAAGCCACCCTCATGAAGTCTGATTTGGTCAGAGACATTCACACTAGTGGCCTGCTGGAAGTCATTTTGTAGGGCTCTGGCAGTGCTCATCCTGTTCCCCCTTGCACAAAAGAGCAGATGCCAGTCCTGCTGATGGATTCCCGTTTTGAAAGTTGTCTCATTGTTGCCCATTTAGTGCACCTGTTAATTTCATTAACACCAAAGCAGCTGAAACTGATTAACATCCCCCTCTGCTACTTAACTGACCAGATCAGGAGTTTACTTGATGCTATACACACACACACACACACACACACACCTTTTATTGGCGTCTTAGTCTGTACGGTTCAATATTGAGCTGGCCCACCCTTTGCAACTATAACAGCTTCAACTCCTTTTGGGAAGGCTGTCCACAAGGTTTAGGCGTGTGTCTATGGTAATGTTTGACCATTCTTCCAGAAGCACATTTTTGAGGTCAGGCACTAAAGTGGACGAGAAGGCCTGGCTCGCAGTCCCCAATCTAAGTCATCCTAAAGGTGTTCTATTGCAGCGATTCTCAAACCTGACCTCAAGAACTCCCAACAGGCCATGCTTGATTTAAAAGCACCTGTGCAAGATAAAGGGACAACTTGTAGAGTCAATGGCTTGGTATTTTGGACTGCTATTTCCCAACCACTGTTCTATCGGGTTTAGGTCAGAACTCTGTGCAGGCCAGTCAAGTTCCTCCACCCCAAACTCGCTCATCCATATCTTTATGGACCTTGCTTTGTGCATTGGTGCCCAGTCATATTGGAACAGAAAGGGGATATCTTAAGAGTTGTGAAAAAAAAGGGGAAAACAATGCGCTAAAGCAAATAAACATATGTGAAACAAAGCAGCTAGCACACAAGAGAAAATAGGATTGTTCTACTCATCGTAAAATCCATTTCTCCGAGTTCATGGACGGACACAGCAGCAATTGACCTTAGGGTTATTATCCTCCCTTTTAGGAGATCGACTAGGCAGAAAACAGCACGTTAAGTGTTAAAAAAATAAAAAAAAAAAAAAAAAACCTCCACACATTACAGTACCTCCCAGGGGGCAGGTCCCCCAGGTATATCCCTCTCTCTGCATCATGTAGCGCCAGTTCGTAAACAAGCAGTACAAACAAAGGAGGTGAGGGTGCCGTGTTCGTCCATGAACTCAGAGAAATGGATTTTACGGTGAGTACAAAAATCCTATTTTCTCTTCCATTTATGGACGGACACAGCAGCAATTGACCTTAGGGATGTCCCCAAGCAGTGTCAAAAATCGAGGGGTGGTAAAACACAGCAAACCAACTTCACCCCAAACAAACCAGAGTTCCTCAATGGAGGAACTTCAACCTTAAACAGACGCCTGCAAAGCCTTGCGGCCAAAGGAGGCATCCGAAGATGCACTCACATTCACCTTGTAAAAGTGTTGAGAAGGTGTAGACTGACGAACAGGTCGCTGTCTTACACACCTGTAAAACAGACGCTTGATGGCGGAAAGCCCAAGAGGCACCAATCGCCCTGGTCGAATGCGCCATGACCGGGAAGTGGGGCACCCATCCCTTTTGGGTATAGGCCTGAAGCACGACCTGTCTGATCCACCTAGAAATGGTGGCCTGCAGAGACCGCCAAACCCTTCTTAGGACCAGTCACTGACACGAACATTGAATTCGACCTCCGAAACGGAGCCGTAGCAGGCAGGTACACCCGCAGGGCTCAAACCACGTCCAAGGAATGCAACGCGGACTCTTTCAGGTTCGCCGGCCGAGGTCACAAGGATGGAAGAACAATGTCCTCATTAATGTGAAAGACCGAAACAACCTTAGGAGGGAATGACGGCTGCGGCCGCAGCACCACCTTATCCCTGTGAATGACCAAGTAGGGGGGAGTTGCAAGACAATGCCTCTAATTCAGACACCCGTCTGACCGATGTAATTGCCACCAGAAAAAACACCTTCTGGAGTCAGAGGGATTTCCCTAATGTCCTCAAACTGAGACTTTTGAAGTACCGAGAGAACTAAATTCAAGTCCCATGGAGGCAGTGGAGGCCGCACAGGAGGGCCCACATGTCGAACCCCCTGCACAAGCGTACGCACCGCCAGGGGTCGCTGAAAATAAACAGCCAAGGCCAAAATCTACCCGTTAAATCGTACTTAAGGCGAGAGCCTGATCCACGCCACGCTGCAAGAACAGCAGAATCCGGGACATCACGTATGTACGGGGGTGCTAATTCAGCTCCTCACACAGAGATGTAAGACTTCCATGTACGATGGTAAATCTTCCGTGAAGTAGATTTCCGTGCCCGCAGCATGGTAGAGATCACCGAGTCAGACAGGCCTCGATCCTTAGCACCTGGCTCTCAGCCACGCCGTTAAAGCCAATGACTGTAAAGCAGGATGAAAGCTAGGACCCTGCGACAGAAGATCCTCTCGCAGAGGCAGGCGCCAAGGGCGTCTGCCACCAGACGCACCAGATCTGCGTACCAGGGACGGCGAGGCCAATCCGGAGCGATCAGGATAGAGGAGGGAAGGCGTAGATTAGGTGATAGTGACCCCCAGGTGCCACCAGCGCGTCCGCCTACGGGTCTCTTGACCTGGCCACGAACCGTGACACCTTCCGATTGAGACGGCATGCCAGAAGATTCATGTCTGGAGTGCCCCATTTCAGACACTGGTCACTACACCCAGATGTGTTTCAGGATCTCTCTCGGTCTAGCGTTTGGCGACTTAGGAAGTCCGCCTGTCAGTTTTGTACCCTGGGAATGTACACGGCCGACAGAGCCGTAACGTACTTTCTGGGCCACCGGAGGATTCGCACGACTTCCGCAGCATCCGAGCTCCGTGTGCCCCCCTGATGATTGGTATACGCCACAGCCATGGCGTTGTCGAACTGGATCCTGACCGAGCGGCCCTGCAGACCCAGAGACCACTTGGAGAGACACAGCCTGATCACCCGGAGCTCCAGGACATTGATCGGCAGCCGGGACTCGTCCTGAGTCCAGCGCCCCTGGGCTGACTGAACACCCCAAACACACCCCAGCCAGGGGAGACTGGCATCAGTCATGACCACCGTCCAATAGCATAGCAGAAAACATTTTCCGGCCCAAAGTACCGGAGATGTCAGCCACAACACTAGGGAGGACCTGACCAGGCGACTCACCCAGACCTGGTAATCCAGAGACGAAGGGAGCTTGTCCCAACGCGACAGAATTTCTCTCTGCAACACTCGAGTGTGGAATTGATCGTAGAGAACTGCCTCGAATGAGGCCACCATCGGATCCAAAACTTGCATGCAAAAGCAAAGCAGCGACCACTGCACCGCCAACTGCAGTGTCTGTAGTTTCTCCGTTGGAGGGAAAATTCTCGCCTCCAAGAAATCCAGGACCAACCCCAGGTATTCCAGATGCTGAGACGGTACCAACACCGACTTCTGGACATTTAGCAGCCAAATGAATTCCCGGAGGGTCTGGCAAGTGGACGGACACATCCACCTCTAACTTTGAGCTTAAAGAAGCTCTCAGGAGAAGGTCGTCCAGGTATCCTACGATAGCGATCCCGCGCTGCCTCAGCAGGGCTAGAATCGGAGTGAGCACCTTGGTGAAAACCCGTGGTGCAGAGGCCAGGCCGAAAGGGAGGGCCAAAAATTGAAAGTAGTCCTCTCCAACCACAAAGCGCAGGAATCTCATATGGGGATACGTAGGTACGCGTCCTTGATATCCAAAAAAGACACCAGAAAATCCCCCTGGAGTGCCGCCACTACAGAGCGAACCAACTCCATCCTGAACTTTTGCACTTTGACAAAACAGTTGAGGGCCAGGATTGGACGGACCCCTTCCTTCTTGGGGACTACAAAACAGATTGGAGTAAAACCCCTGAAACCGTTCCAGTAGAGCAGTGGTTATCAACTCTGTCCTGCAGTGCCCACTAACAGGCCAGGTTTGCAAGATAACTGAAATGCATCACAGGTGATGTCATTTGCTGCTCAGTGATTGCAGTATTCCAGTCTGCATCTCCCCAAGGTAATACATAAAACCTGGCCTGTAAGTGGGCCCTGCAGGACAGGGTTGATGACCACTGCAGTAGAGGGACCGGCGCGATCACCCCCCTGACCAGCAGATCCTGAACAGCCCCAAACAGGGCCTCCCGACATTCCGGGGGAAGCTGGAGGTTGGAAGGAAAAAAATTATCTGTTTGGAGGACAACAGAGAAATTCTATCTTGTACCTCGAGGAAACTACTTCGCAAACCCACCGGTCAGAAAGAAGAGACCTCCACCGAGCCACGAAAGCCGCCCCCCACCCGAGAGACAGGCGGGGGCAGACCTTCAGGCGGAAACAGGCTTTTCCACAGGCTTGTTGGGCTTGCGGACCCAGGGGCTCTTCTGCCCCTCAGCGGGTGCCTCAGCGCCCTGGAAACATTTACCTGCTGCACCGGGCGGACGAAAAAACGCTTGGGGAGGAGGAGGAGGGCCCTTGCCTAAGGCGAGGCTGCTTACCCTTACCAGATTGCGGAAGCAGAGTACTCTTACCTCCCGTGGCATCTTTTATAAAGTCATCCAGAGACGCCCCAAAAAGCCGTTTACCCTTGAAGGGTAAGTTCACCAAGGCCTTTTTTGAAGACTGGTCCGCAGACCAACACTTCAGCCAGACAAGACTGCGCAACACCACCGCGTAAGGCCGAAGCCCTGGAGAGCATTGGAAGCGTATCCAGGGCCTACTCAGACAAAATGTAGGCCCTGCACCAACTGGTCGGCCAGCTCCACACAGTCCGCAGGGGCATCATGTGCCTGCAACCGGTCGGTAAGTGTCTGCGACACTAGAGCCCTGGCCAAGACCGGTCTCACTGCCGACCCACCACCATTAACATGAAGCGGGCCACAGCCTCAGCTCTCCTATCTGCGAGGTCCTTGAACCCGGGAGCCCCTTCCACAGGCAACATGGTTGCCTTGTTCAGCCTGGACACAGGGGGTCCACCGACAGAGGAGCAGTCCACTTTTTTAGGAAATCCTCCTCAAAACGGACCGCAAAGCATTTTGGAACAGAAAAAAAAAAAAACACTTTCTGCGGCCGACCCCATTCCTTGTACAAAAACTTTTCCAGATAAGGAACACAAGGAAATACTTTTGCAGCACGGGCCGGCTTGCATAACTCAAAAGGGACCGACATCTCTGATGTCTCCGCAAATCCTCAATTTTTTGAGTATCCTGCACCGCAGTGATAAGAGCTCCAACAAGCACCCTATCATGCGCCCATGTCATCCTCACTGTCCGTGTGGACTAGGCCTGCATCCTCTGACACCACGGAACCAGAGCCGGAAGCAGTAGCAGGGCCCGATTCAGTGTCGGATGCATCCCCAAAAGAAGGTGGGGGGAGGGGGCGCTTCAATCCTGGCAACAAATGCCTCAAGGACTGACGTCTCAGCATCCACAGAGGCCGCAGGAACAGGGGCACTAAGGGTTAACTTAGGCATGTCTGGGGGGAGAAGCATCCGGTTCGGACGCCATGCTGACCCACTCAATAGGCACCCTTGGACTGCAATGCAAGACCCACAGGCCACCCTCCTGGCCACAGCAGAGGACAACAGGGGACCCCCCAGAGGACTCACCACCCGACCAGGATGTACTGCTGCTGCTATCTGCCCAGAGCGTTGCCCGTGCCGTCCCATTGGAAGTGTGCTGGAGCCGTTTGCGCCGTTATTTTGGCCACTAGAGGCGAAAAACCCTTCCAAAATGGCCACCGACATGCAAAAACAGCATGTGGGCTACAAGAAAATGGCCGCCGATCGTCAATAAAGGCGCCCATCGCCGGCAAAATGGCGGCCGTGCACAGTGCATGCAACACACAGTAAAACACATAAAAAACGGCAAAACACCCAGGAACCCCGGGCAGGCCCCCCGCGCACACGTCATTAATAAAGACACGCAGCACCCCCGACAACAGCTGCAGCCCCCAGGCACAGGACGGAGCCCCCCAGGCACAGGACCCCACACCTCACGGCCGACCACCCAGGATGTGGGGAAGGAGGGAGAGGAAAGTAGGGCGGACCCCGATTGACCTTCCAGGAATACACCAGTCACACCACCATCCCAAGGCAAGGGGACTGCCACTTACCCGCCCTGCGACCACTGACTGGAGGCATCCCGGACAGAACCAACGTCCGCGCAGTTACGGCATGGCTGTCGGCCCGGCACACTGTGACATGGACATAGAGCCCGGTCATACGTGTGCCCTGGAGCAACGGGGCATGTCGTGGACGGCCCAGCACGTAGCTAAAGGCCGGCACACGCTCAATGGCCGAGCATCGAGGATCCAGCCTGTAACCCAGTCGGCAGTTGATTGTAGATCACAGGATCCAAAAAAAAAAAAAAAAAATATACAGGAAAAAAAAAAAAAAAAAGAAAGCAAGAAAATCGCATACAAAATCTTTAGAGCACATGGGCCCAGAAAAGCCATGTCATCTATTGATAGGCAGAAAAAAACTGGGGCTGCATGATGCAGAGAGAGGGATGTACCCGGAGGACCCACCCCCTGGGAGGTACTGTACTGTGTGGAGCGTTTTTAACACTTAACGTGCTGTTTTCTGCCTAGTCAATCTCCTAAAAGGGAGGATAATAACCCTAAGGTCAATTGCTGCTGTGTCCGGCCATGAACGGAAGAGAAAATAGTAGAACAGCAATATCTTAAAGAGGGGGTTCACCCTTCAAACCACTTTCTCCCATCCCATCCAGCATACTGGCGTCAGCATGCTGTTTTTTTTTTTTTTGTACTTAGCTCTTAATAGATAATTTATTTTCATCCTACCGCGGGGTATGACGCCGCTATATAGCGTCACGCCTTCCGAAAACAGCCGACTAGCACTCGGCTGTTCTCGGCGCCTGCGCACAAACCCAGGAGCTGACTGCGCAGGCGCCGTATATAGCCGCGTCACGCTCTCCGAAAAAAGCCGAAATAGGACTCGGTTGTATACGGCGCCATACCCCGCTGTAGGACGAAAATTAAATTATCTATTAAGAGCCAAGTACCAAAAAAAAAAAGCGACAGCATACTGGCGCCGACGCCAGTATGCTGGATGGGAGAAAGTGGTTTTAAGGGTGAACCCCCTCTTTAAGAGTTACCTTCACTGGAATTAAGAGGTCAAGCCCAACCCCTGAAAAACAACCTTACACCATAATCCCCCCTCCACCAAATCATCTGAACCAGTGCACAAATCAAGCTCCATAAAGACATGGATGAGCGAGTTTGGGGTGGAGGAAGTTGACTGGCCTGCACAGAGTCCCAACCTCAACCCTGATAGAACACCTTTAGGATTAATTAGTGCAGAGACTGCAAGCCAAATGCACTTCTGGAAGAATGGTCCAACATTCCCATAGACACACTCCTGAACCTTGTGGACAGCCTTCCCAGAAGGAGTTGAAGCTGTTATAGCTGCAAAGTGGTAGGGCAACTAAATATTGAACCCTACGGACTAAGACACCATTAAATTTCATGTGAGTGTAAAGGCAGATGTCCCAATACTTTTGGCAATATATTGTATATAGGTCTTCTCTATGACATTCCCAAACACTCTGACCTGCAGCAGTGAACCAAGGACAGCATTTTTTCATAATACCACCGATTCCCCCCCCCCCCCCCCCATGTATGTTAATAAGTATAGTAGCAGTTAATTTTACCTTTGGCATCATGTCCTCCATGAACTTCTGCCCTCCAAATCCAGGCTCCACTGTCATAACCAAAGCCATATCAATCTGACTTGCCCATGGTGCAAGATCTTCCACTGTAGTATTTGGTTTAATTGCCAGTCCCACCTGTGAAAGACAAGCATAGGAATTCAGATAAGACATTATTAGTATATGTAAACCACATAGCACCTGGCTGTGACAGCTTGCCGTTTAACACCTGGGTGCCCACTTTGCATGCGTAACCCGACTTGTGTTACGAGAATTCTGCGGGGCGTTAGGAGAACTTCGGATTGCCTAGGCGGTTGGAGCAGAAGCGGGAGCATGGGTACCTGTCAAAATTGGGTTTCCACTCCCCAAAATCTCGATTTCAAAACCAGGAGTGGGGGAGAAGCTCCATTTTAAAGCTTTATTCTATGCATAGATTTTTTTCAGATTCCCTGAATTTCTTAAAAGTAAAATGTACATGCACTTCCAACTCCCTTTTACCCCCAAGAGCTTACAGCCCCTGACTTTGACAAACCCTCTAACATGTATCGTGCAGTGCCTGCTTAGCAGGAACACAAGAACTCCATCTTCTCCCCTGTCAGAACAGCGATCTGCCTTGCTTACAAAGGCAGATCGCCATTCTGCCTCTCCTGGAAACAATCGCAGGTGGCCAGATATCGGATCCGCCTGACCCACTGATTGGCTCCCCCGTTCCCAATCAGTGCCGGATCTCACCCCCCAGTGGCTATTGCACAAAATGACATACAGGCAAGTCGTTTTGTGCAACGGAGCCGACCTGCACAACCAGTACAACTGCGGTAGGAGGGCGGCAAGTGGTTAACCACTTCAATACCAGACACTTTCGTCCCTTCTTGCCCAGGACAGCTTTCAGCGTTGTCGCACTTTGACAATTTGAATGTCATGTAACACTGTAATCAACATTTTTATCATTTTCTTCCCACAAATAGAGCTTTCTTTTGGTGGTATTTGAGCACCACTGGGGTTTTTAAATTTCTGCTAAACAAAAACATAAAAAAAAAAAAAAAAAAAATAAAAAAAAAAGAGATGGGCACTGATGAGGAGCTACTGACAGGCATTACTGAGTGGAATCCGACAGGCATTAATGATGGGGGGCTGCACTAATAATCAATGTGCCGATTATCAGCACAGACCCCCCCCTCTGAAAGGGAGAGCCGCTGAACGGCTCTCCCCGTCAGCGTGAACCGAGAAAATACTTTTACCGGCACTTCCTGGTTCACGCGATGATGATCGCGTGGTAAGAAGCCTCCGTCAGAGGCTCCATACCACGATCGGAGATGCAGTGTGTCAGACTGACGCACAGCTCCACAGATCGCTGCGCCCCGGCTTGTTATCCTGATCATGTCCATATGACGTCCAGTCTGGATAACAGAACCACTTTGCTGACGTCATATTGCTATATGGCAGGTGGCAAGTGGTTAAAGGAAACAAATTTTTGTTCATATTCTTTATCTGCCATTGTTCTAGCAGGATAAACAGAAAACTAAAAATAATTTTGTGACTTATTAGTGAACATTTCCCACACCTGAGCTCCACTGCTTCCAATTACATTCAGTTGGTCTGCTGAAGAAGCCACTCACCGATGTCAAGACCCCTTTCCCACTGAGGGCGTATTGCAAGCGCTATAGCGTTAAAAAAATAGCGCCTGCACTCCGCCCTCAAACAGCTGTTCCATTATCTCCAGTGTAAAATCCCGAGGGCTTTCACACTGGAGCGTTGCGTTAGCAGGACCGTACAAAAAGTCCTACTATCCACATTTTTGGAGCGGTGCGTTTAGCGCTCCTCCACCGCTGCTGCCAATTGAAATCAATGAAATCGCGTGGCTATACCGCCCACAATGCGGACGGTTTTAACCCTTTCTCAGCTGCTAGTGGGGGGTAAAACTGCCCCGCTATCGGCCAAAATGCGCCGCAAATCCGCTTATAGTGTCGGCGGCAAAAACAGCAGAGTTTTACCGTAGATGCTATGGGCGGCTCAATGTGAAAGGGGTCTTAATGGAAGATCCTAGAGAAGGCATTGGGCTGAATGAGTAGACCATCTCTTGAGAGTCCCCTCTAGCACCTGATCACATGGCAGGATGAGCAGAATTGGCAAGTATATACAATATACAAGGTATTCTTTAGGCTGGGTTCACACTGGAGAATGCAGTGGCTCACAACAGAAATCCAGTGCATCTCCATTCACCTGAAAGGGACCAAAGCACGCATATGACTCCTGTGCAATTCACACCAGGGCCGCTGTGATGCACGACTCAGCTCCATAGAGTGCCGGTCACAATCTCCTGCTGTGCAAATTGGATGCGAGGAAATACGCATTCAATTCGCAATAGTGTGAACCCAGCCTCAATGTATTTTAACCATGCGTTCAGCAGTATACCTAGAGCTCAGCTTTAAAGCTAGGCAAACTGTTAAAAAATATAGTTAAATAACATGTATGGGAGTGTAAAGACTTATTTTATCAAGCCAGTCTTGACAGCAGAGACAAGATGGTAACCTTACCTTTCTCTGTTGCAGTTAGACAATAATGCCTAGTCACCTCCCTGCATGGTTTGAGTAGGCGCCCACACATGATGGCAGTCTATGGAGGTCAGAAGGATGTAGCTATGGTGTCGGCCTCACACAAGCCAGGCAGCGGTATCAAAATTTAAACTCAAAGATCGTATTTAAATATTTGCAGGTAACTGTTTTGGGCCTGCAATGTACACCATCATAAAAACAGACCTATGTGCATTAGCCATGCCACTCACCTTCATGCCACTTTCTCGTATGTCTTTAATAAGAATTCCAGGGTTTTCTGTAGCCTCCAGGTGAAAGGTATACTGGTTAGCACCAGCAGCTGACATGGGTTTCACCCACTGCTCTGGTTTAGCCACCATCATATGCATGTCTGCCAATAAAAAATAGAAAACATGAGGGTCGTACAAATTCAGATAATGTCAGGTTCAAAAAAAAAAATGGTCACACAACTGTTGGAAAAAATGGGTAGGCTTTTCTCAGTGGAGCTTAAAAAAAATTGTCTGTTCCCTTAGCAAACTGGCAAAAAAAAAAAAAAAAAGGTATGCTGGGAAGGAGGGGTTATTCTGGGCTATCCTACAGTTTGCCAGTGTCCAATCCTTCTGTATGGGGCAGTATAGCCAACAGTACCTGAATCCACAGATTTCCTTCACGTGTTGTAGCCATGGGATAGGGAGTAACGGGAAGTCTCCCAAAGGAAAAAAGAAAAAACACACACAGGTTAAAACCTGGAGAGACAACGGGAGAGACAGCTGCGACTGATTAGGGTCGAATTGCAGGCGCTATTTTTAGCGCATTAGCGCCGGCAAACCGTTCCAGTGTGAAAGGGGTCTTATTAAACACAATAGTAGATCTACAACATTTATAAAATGACTATTTATTGAAATATTTAACAAATGTTTGAACTGTGGATCTTACCAAAAAATGGGTCATTTCCCAGTTGCTTTCGTAGACATTCTACCACCGGATGTCCAAATGTGATGTTGGGAACAAAATGTCTGCAACAAGAGGGAGAGCTCTGTAAAAATTTACAGGAGCACAAACATGATTGTAAAATATACTTTTGTACAGAGCAAGTATACCATTTTGATTATTTTAGTAAAAAAAAAAAAAAAAAAATACCCTTTATAACCGCTTTAAGGCTTCAATTCCACTGCCGTTTTTACAGCCACTTTTCTGAGCGTTTTTTACAGATTAAAAACGCCTGTCCATGTTAATTTTTTTTTTTTTCTAAAATATATATATATTTTTTTAAATGGAGCTCAAAAACACTGCACCAGCCTTTGAGTGTTTTTTTAATGTCTGCCATTTTTACAGCTCTATTGCTGGAGCTTCAGAACGCAATGGTCCGGCATTTTTTTTGCAGCTCAAAAACATCTCAGCCATCTACAGCTCAAAAACATCATGATGGGCATGAGGCCACAGACTAACATGGAGAGCTGTTTTTAAGCTGCAAAAAACGCTCAGGCTTAGGCCTCTTACACACAGATCAGTTTTTCTTCAGGTTTTTCTTTTCAGTTTACCAAATCCATCTAATATGAGGTCAAACCTCAAGAGTCTCAATTTGTATGCAATCAGGCAGGCCCTTGTACTACATAGTTTTGGTAAACTGAAAAGAAAAACCTGAAGAAAAACTGATCTGTGTGTAAGAGGCCTAAGGCTGAAGCTCCAGGCAAAAAAAAAAAAATTAAATGACATCCAATGATGTATTACTGGCAGCTGCTGCATTTTGTAAAACTATTTCATTCAATCCGGACCCCCTGTAACCTTCAAACTTTCTGCAGAGACTCTTATGCCGCGTACACACGATTGGTTCGTCTGATTAAAAACGGTCCATTAGACTGTTTTTCATCAGACAAACCGATCTTGTGTGGGCCCCATCGTTTTTTTTATCCATCGGTTAAAAAACTAGGAACTTGTTTTAAAATTATCTGATGGTCAACTAACCGATTAAAAAAAAAAAAAAAAAAAAAAAAACGTCTGTATGTTCACGTCCATCGGTTAAAAATCCACACATGCTCAGAAGCAAGTCGACGCATGCTCGGAAGCATTTAACTTCATTTTTCTCAGCATATCGTTGTGTTTTACATCACCGCGTTCTGACACGATCGGTTTAACCAATGGCGTGTAGGCACGACTGATCATCAGTTAGCTTCATCGGATAATTGATGAAAAAACCCATCAGTCCATATTCATCGGATGGACCGATCGTGTGTACAGGACATAAAGGTCCCTGGTCTACTACACTGATCATAGTGGGCTGCTCCTTGTACACCTCATCCATTCATACAATATCTTGCATTCTTTTCACATACAAGATGTTCTGTGATTGGGTTAAGATAGTGACGTTCATTTGCACCATGTCTATTCAAAAATACCTTGCATTCAGTGAAAAGAATGCAAGATATTTCATGAATGGAGGTATACAAGTATAGTTTAAAGTGCTTTTTAGCGTGCCATTAAAAAGGTCAGTTTAGAAGCACCTCAGTGCAATGCTTGGTTCACATAACTGCATCACTGAACACCTGCAAAAATTGCACACGTTCCTGACACGCAGACAAATGCGTTGCTCTTCACAAGACATGCAGGGGTGCCATGTAATGGTACTCTATGTTCTGGCAAATGTAAGTTTTCAGGGCTGGGGAATTCTTTTCGGCACAGACGTGAACTAAGGGCTCATTCACATGCGAGGTTGGTGGATTGTAAAATCATGCAGTTGAGCTACGTCCCCCCCCCCCCCCAACTCATCCTCCTGTAGCGGCATCCAGGGCTGTACACATGCTGAGGTTGTGGCAGAAGAATACCCCACAACTGCTGCATCTTAACCACTTAAGGACCGCCTCCTGCACATTTACGTCGGCAGAATGGCACGGCTGGGCACATGCAAGTACATGCTGTGCTAGTACCCAGCCCGTGGCGCGCTCCCGGTCCGAAGCTCCAGGACCGCGGGATTCGCGTACCCGATCGCCGCTGGAGTGCGGCGATCGGTCCCCGGAGCTGAAGAACTGGGAGAGCCGTGTGTGAACACGGCTTCCCCCATCCTTCACTGTGGCGGCGTCATCGATCCTGTCACACCTACAGCCACACCCCCCTACAGTTGTAAACACACATAACCCCTACAGCGTCCCCTGTGGTTAACTCCCAAACTGCAACTGTCATTTCAATTTAAATGCATTTTTTGCTGTGAAAATGACAATTGTCCCAAAAATGTGTCAAAATTGTCCACCATAATGTCGCAGTCACGAAAAAAAAAAAAGTGCTATAAATTTTGCGCAAACCAACCGATAAACGCTTATTGTGATTTGTTTTTACCAAAAATAGGTAGAATACGTATCGGCCTAAACTGAGGAAATATATATATATATATATATATATATATATATATATATATATATATATATATATGGGGGGGGGGGGATATCTATATTAGCAAAAATAAAAAATATTGAATTCTTTTCAAAATTGTCGCTCTATTTTTAATTTATAGCGCAAAAAATAAAAAAAACTGCAGAGGTGATCAAATACCACCAAAAGAAAGCTCTATTTGTGGGGAAAAAAGGACGCTAATTTTGTTTGGGAGGCATGTTGCACGACCGCGCAATTGTCAGTTAAAGCGACGCAGTGCTGAATCGCAAAAAGGGGCAAGGTCCTTTAGCTGCATTTTGATCTGGGTCTTAGGTGGTTAAAAAAGGTTTAAAGCAGGCAACATTTGACCTTTTACTGCCTGTCAGATAAATCAGAAAAGTGATCTGAGCATGCTTTTCAGAGGAGTGGCAGTTCTTTCTACTATTGTGAACAAGCCCTAAAAAATAAAAAAAAGCTGATCCTTAGGGTCCTTTCACACGGAGCGGACCGTTTTTCGGTCCGCTCCGTGTGCCCGTCAGCTCAGCGGGGGGGTCTCCGCTCAGCTGTCGGCGGACGGGGCGGTCCCCGCACACTGTGCAGGGACCGCCCCGTCTCTCCTCCGCTCTCCCCTATGGGGAGTCGGATGGAAACGGACCGTCTGTCCGTTTGCATCCGATCCATTTGGCCGGACGGAAGAAAAATAGGACATTCTTCCGTCCGCAAAAACGGATGCGGATCTAGCGGACGTTAGCGGATGCATCATCCGCTAACGGATCCGCTCCCATAGGGAAGCATTACAAGTCCGTTAACGGACTTTGTAATTAGCGGACCGTTCGTCCGCTAGTGTGAAAGGGCCCTGAAGGATAAGGGGTCAAGATTAAAATAATGTACATACATATGCGCGCACACAGTCTTTTTAAAATCAGAATTACTGTATTTTCACCTGGTGCTGGGTACTGCACTGTAGGGGGAGGCAGAGACACTCAGGAAGATGTCTTGCCTTTACTTGGCAGACCGAGCGCCGACTGTGCCAAAGTTTTGGCAGAGGAGCAGGTCTAATGCAAGTGACCAGGATGCCACAAAACCCGGCTGAGAAAGGCCAATTAAAGAGTCTTTTAGTGCCACTTCACACCAGACGCAGTTCCATAAAGTTTCGAGTGCATTTTTTCCTGCAAAAAAAATGCATGCAATGTTTTCCATGTATTCCAATGGCTCTAGTTCACACCATGCAGTCGGTTTCCGGTGCAGAAACTGACTGCATGGTGTGAACTAGAGCCATTGAAATACATGGAAAACACTGTGTATGCATTTTATGCAGAAAAAAAGCACACAGAATTGAACAGAAACTGCGTCTGGTGTGAACTGGCCCTTAAACATGCCTATACAACCTACATGTTTTCTTTGTATATGTACCTCTAACAATCATACTGACACTTTACCTTATTCATACTAGCTGGTTATCCGTCATGTGTCCTCAAAGTATAAAAAGGAGGATGAATGCATCACTACAATCGGGAGGACAAACACTCCATTGTCAGAAACAGAGGATATAGCAATTCCATTTACTTTGTATGGATTTCCCATAAACCGTTTACTGAAAACCTGTGAGAAGCATATGACCAGAAACTGCTTAAATCAGCTTACACTCTCCATGTTTCCTTGAGGATGTCTTATGAGACAATGGGTGTGATTTACTAAAGACAAATCCACTTTGCACTACAAGTGCACTTGGAAGTGCAGTCACTGTAGATCCAAGGGGACATGCAAAGAAAATAAACAGCATTTTAGCTTTCACATGTTTGGATGATAAAATCAGCAGAGCTTCCCCTCATTTCAGACACCCCTCAGCAGTACAGGGGAGAAGTTCCCAGTACTAGCTGTCACTTTTTTAAAACAGCTCCGCCTACACGGCCGTGTCATGCATACAAAGAGCTCTGTGTATAAATGAACTACAAGTTGCGACAACCTTTGCAGTAGTCGCCTAGTAGTTTTTTGAATTAACTACCATGGCGCTGTGGTAGTTCGTTGATTCTTCCTGTCAGAATGTATCGACTTCCTTGTACGAGGAAGCAGATACACTGACAGGTCTGCAGGAGACTCATGTGGCATCAGTGGTCTGCTGGTGCAATGCTTTACAGGTGCCTGCAAAAAAATAAAAATGAAATAAATAAATTCAACTTATCCTTAAAGGGGTTGTAAAGGTTCGCTTTTTATTTTCTAAATAGGTTCCTTTAAGCTAGTGCATTGTTGGTTCACATACCTTTTCCTTCCATATCCCTTCTAAAAAAAATGTTCCCTTTGTTTTCTGTGTCTGAATTTCTCACTTCCTGTTCCTATTCAGTAAGCTGTTCTGACTGACTTTCCACCGCTCAGATGATGGTGGAAAGCTTACTGAGGAGAAACAGGAAGTGAGAAATTCAGACAAAGAAAAAAAAACATTTAGAAGGGAAATCAAAGGAAAGTGAACCAACAATGCACTAGCTTAACCACTTTAGCCCCGGACCATATTGCTGTCCAAAGACCAGAGCACTTTTTGTGATTCGGCACTGCATCGCTTTAACTGACAATTGCGCGGTCGTGCGACGTGGCTCCCAAACAAAATTGGCGTCCTTTTTTTCCCACAAATAGAGCTTTCTTTTGGTGGTATTTGATCATCTCTGCGGTTTTTATTTTTTGTGCTATAAACAAAAATAGAGCGACTATTTTGAAAAAAATTCAATATTTTTTACATTTTGCTATAATAAAAATCCCAAAAAACATATAAAAAAAACATTTTTTTTCCTCAGTTTAGGCCGATACGTATTCTTCTACGTATTCTTCTACATATTTTTCGTTTAAAAAAAAAAAAAAAAAAAAAAAAAAAAAAAAAATCGCAATTAGCGTTTATTAATTGGTTTGCGCAAAATTTATAGCGTTTACAAAAAAGGGGGTCGTTTTATGGCATTTTTATTATTATTATTTTTTTTACTAGTAATGGCGGCGATCAGCGTTTTTTTTCGGTACTGCGATATTATGGCGGACACATCGGACACTTTTGACACATTTTGGGGACCATTGGCATCTTTTTAGCGACCAATGCTATAAAAATGCAATGTATTACTATAAAAATGCCATTGGCAGTGAAGGGGTTAACACTAGGGGGCAGGGAAGGGGTTAAGTGTGTTCCTGGTGTGTTCTAACTGTATGGGGGGGTGGCCTTACTAAGGGAAATCACTGATCTTCTGACCATACATTGTATGGACAGAAGATCAGCGTTTCCCCCGCTGACAGGAACGAAAGGTATGTGTTTACACACATACCTCCCCTTCCCCCTCTCTGTAACGAGCAATCGTACCCGTGGGGGACGCGCGCGGGACTCGGGGGACGCGCGCGGGACTCGGGGGACGCGCGCGGGACTCGGGGGACGCGCGCGGGACTCGGGGGACGCGCGCGGGACTCGGGGGACGCGCGCGGGACTCGGGGGACGCGCGCGGGACTCGGGGGACGCGCGCGCCCCGCGCGGGATCGGGGGACGCGCGCGGGACTCGGGGGAGCGCGCGGGACTGGGGGACGCGCGCGGGACTACAGGGAGGACGTAGAGCTACGTGCTCCCGCGTAGCAGTGCCACCGCCCCGCAGTAATCTGACGGCGGGCGGTCGGCAAGGAGTTAAAGGAACCAATTTAGAAAATAAAAAAGACAAACCTTTACAACCCCTTTAAGGCTCAATGCACACTGGGCTTAAAAAAAAAAAAAAAAACATCTGTTCTCTTTGGAGTAAAAAAACTTCCATATAGAGCATTTTTTGTACAAAGTTTAGACAAGTTTTAATTTTTTTTCTGTCAGTAAGCTCCAAACGCAAATGAGAAGGTTTTTTTTTTTTCCTGCCTCTAAACATTGTTCTCAAAATATGCCTCTTAAAGCGAAGGTCCACACAAAAAGTGAACTCTGCTTTTCGGAACCGCAACGCTTCACTTCATGATTCCCTCACCGAGGATGGCGGCCGGGGCAGCCGAGAGACGAGTGATTGCTCAGCCTCAGCTGCCGACATGGCGGGCGCAATGGACAGGTAAGTGTCCATTTTTTTTTTTAAGTCAGCAGCTGCAGTATTTGTAGCTGCTGGCTTTAAAAAAAAATTAAAAATTCAGGTGGACTTCTGCTTTAACGTCCTAATGTACATGGACACATAGGATAACATTGAGTTGTTTCTACAGGCAGAACACAAAACTCCTGCAGAAGCAATGCTTTTTATGCCAGTGTGGAGCCTTAAACTAGGGCCGAAACAACTAATCGATTATGAAATTAATCGATTAGAATTTTCATAATCGATTAATCGGCCAGTAACATAATGGGGTTAAAAAAACTAAAATTAACACTTTATAGTACAAAAAAGCAAATCGCTACAGTAAATATTACTTTCACTGTGCCACAGTAAAACAATTAACCCCTTACAGTAGAGATTATTTGCTCTTTTTGTGCTTATTTTTGTTTTTTAACCCCCATTATGTTACTAAACATCTCAGGCCGGGGTCACACCTGTTTTTTGGTGCTTTTTGCAGAAACACACTACAGTTCATTTTCATGTTTTCCTACGGGACACGTTCACATCCATGATTTTTTTTCAGCTGCTGCTTATTTGGAAAGGGCAAGGACTTTTTAAAGGCAAAACAGTGCTATTTTTTTTGGTTCAATATACTTCAATGAAGAAGCTGCAGAAAAGCATGCAATGTGTTTTTGCGTCAATTTGTTATTTGTAATCTGCCCAACAACAAATTGGCCCCAAAAAAAATAAAAAATGCAATTTTTTTTTTTAAGGCTATTATACGATTAATCTAAACAATAATCGGCCAACTAATTGATTATCAAAATAATCGTTAGTTGTAGCCCTACCTTAAACATTTCCAACCTGGGTATGTTTTCTCCACTTTAAAGCCCAGTTCCATAAATAAATAAAAAAGTGGGCCTCCCAAGCACTACAATGGACAATTGCTTTTAACAAATAGGGGGTGGCAGAAGACGCTGTTCAACTTACCAAATTCCTCGTTCCAGCTATCCCCAGCGTCTGGTGGAGCCTCAGCATCATCAAATAAAATACAGGGACATGAATACTATGTTTAAGGCAGCCCATACATTAATCTGTTTTTTCATTCAACCAGTGGGTGATATGAGAAAAACTGACCCCATTCCCCCATCCACATATTTGAGGTAGATGAGGGAATCATTCCTCCTGAGCTATTGTATTCTGACAGAGGGGAGACCTTCCTGGAATCAGAATACACTGATCAGCGTTGCAGGCTATAGCCTGCAGCATTGATCAGGTGGGTAAATTCCCAACAAGGCATTTGTACAAAAGCTAATCGGTAGACTGGCTTCTGTACAACCGATACATGAAAAGAAATGTAGCTGGTCCCTGCTGAACTGGCCAAATATTGATCTATGTATGGCCAGCCTAAGAAGCCGGAGTGCAACCGGAGCCAGTCACATTGTGGGAGGGACCCTCCTAGCGTAAGGTACGTATTTACTCTATTTTCTGCCCCTAGATAGAACACAGGCACTTTTGCAGTCCAGAGGGCCCCACTGCAAGAGTCTATAAAATTTTCCTGGATTTTCATTGGGTTGGAATGTGTGTAGACCAGGGATCCTCAAACTACGGCCCTCCAGCCGTTGTAGAACTACACATGCCATGAGGCATTGTAACACACAGACATGACTAGGCATGATGGGAATTGTAGTTCCTGAACAGCTGGTGGGCTGGTGTTTGAAGACCCATGCTGTAGACCAGGGGTCTCCAAACTGCGGCCCGAGGGCCAGATGTGGCCCCTTGCTAGCTTTTATGTGGCCCTTGGGTCACTATTCCTCCAAAGGATATGAGGTACTATTCCTTCCACTGACACCAACAAGGGGACACTATTTTTTCTACTGATATCAATGATGGGCTACTATTCCTCCCACTGATAGGGGCCCTACTCCTCCTCCTGACCAACAACCATGAGGCTATATTTATTCTCACTGGTGCTGGGCCCGGGACATTTTCTGCCCCCGCTGGCCACAATCTAGCCCTCCTAAATTCTGAAGGACAATAAACTGGCCCTTTGTTTGAAAAGTTTGGAGACCCCTGCTGTAGACAAACACACAATATGCTACTCTTCAGCACTGCCCGAGGGTCTCTACTAAAATGTTCTAATATATATATATATATATAACACACACACACAATATATATAATATATACCGTATTTATTGGCATATACCGTGTACTTTTTTTTGCCCTGAAAATCAGGGCAAAATCGTGGGTGCGCGATATACGCCGATACCCGCGCTAACTTTGAATACTGCGCCGGCATATACCGAGCGCAGTACACTCGTGTATAGTCGGGCAGGTTCGGCTCCTCTCGCGCTTACGTCCTGGACGTACAGGACGTGAGCGCGAGAGTAGCCGAGCCTGCCCGACTATACACGAGTGTACTGCGCTCGGTATATGCAGGCGCAGTATTCAAACTCGGCGCGGGGATCGAGCGGGGAGGACGCCGCACCCGACGAAGAGGACACCCGAAGCCGCCGATGGACGCCGCGCAAGACACCAAAACTGTAAGTACAAAAATCTTTTTTTTCCACAGGAATGCGGGCCACTTTAGGGGTGCGTGCTATATGCGGGAGCGCGCTATACCCTGATAAATATGGTATATACACACACAAAATATATATTTATACACACACACACATAATATATTTATATACACACACACACACATTTTATTTTGGGGGGTATAAGTAATTTTCTAGCAAAAAAAATAAACACAGATGTTTACATATAAGAGGGAAATGTCAGCATTGGCCCGGTTGGCAAGTGGTTAACCACTTCCTGCAAATCGTCGTACCTGGAGGAAGTAGTTGTACCGGGGTGAAGCATGCAGCTGCAGGCTTCAGCCTGGTACCGTTTTATTAGAGCTGGCAGTCAGCTTTCTAATGAAAAACGACCAATGCGCCTCAGCAGCCGCTCGGCCGTTATCAAAAGGCTCAGGAGGGGAATCGGATGACGACAGACCGTAGAGTCCGTCGCCATCCAATGACAGATGGGAAAAATAGGGTTTTCCTCCATCACACATTTGCAGATCGGAGCAGGTCAGATGTCAGCAGGCATGACACTGCTGACATGTGTAGCTCCATAGAGCTGCACAGAGCGCCCGTTCAGGGCTGCCTAAAAAAACTGACAGGCGGACCTGAACAGACCACCCGTGTGAAGTGGGCCTTACTCTGGTGGCAATGGTGCAGGTTTAAAAAAATATCAGTATTCAAAAACACCAATCTTGGCATTTTGAATACTTTGAATTGCAGAGGAGGGGTTAGGAGTCTTTTACACCCCAATCCCTCCATAAAGTGTACCTGTCACTAACTATGTTTACATCCATTGGGACAGCAATAAAATAGATCAAAAATTGTATTTATTTTTTAAAGGGACAGTATAAAAATGTAAAAAAAAATAAAAAATATATATGTAGTGCCCCTTGTCCAGCCCCGGGGACATTGAACTATACGGGTGTGAATGAGCCCCTCCTATGCTCCTCTCCGTGTATACACATGACACAGCCAGCCGTGCAATGTTAGGAGCTCCCCAGTCCTCTGTACTGCTCCCCCCTCCCAGGTGCGACTATGAAGAGCACATGAGCTGTACTGTGAGGAAGCCGCACCATGCCGACCACCCAAACTGGCCGCACACCGCCCGCTCTCACCCGTCCATCACATCAAGGTGCAGGTAGTCCGCCCCGCTCTGCAGCATGCGATCACATTCCGCCGCCAGCCGTGACAGATCGCTGTTTAGGATGGACGGACCAATCTTGCAGCCAGACGACATGATGAAAATGTGGCCACCGGTCACCAGCGCCGCAAGGACCTACCCACGTGTTCCCGTTCGGCGTAAAGCATCATGGGAGGTGTAGTCCAGTGCGTCCTGAGGAGGCCTGTTCTTTCTATACGCTGTTCCGTCGCCGCCATCTTGATACACCCGCACTCCAAGGGGACATCTTCTTACACCCACCGGAGTTTTGCATTTCACAGTTGTTTTTTAGACCCCTTTCACACTGAGGCGCTTTTGGGCTAAACATAGAGCCCATAAAGCGCCTGAAAATGCCTCACCTGCAGTTTAAGCGTGAAAGCCAGAGTGCTTTTACGCTGAGGCAATGCACTGGCAGGACGTTGAGGCTGCATTCAAATCTAGGCGACAAGTAACGCTGCGTACGCGGCTTTACTTGCCGCCATTCGATTCATTTTTGTCTATCTCCATTGATGTCTATGGCCGAACGCCAATGTCGCCTGCAAAAAAAGTGTCCGGGACTTTTTTTCAGGCGACAGGCGTACAGTGTTTCAGAGATGTGAACCATCTCTATAGAAATCAATGGGAATTTTCCCCTCCAGCGGCAGGAGCGTCGGGCGCCAGGAGTTTTGTCGCATAGATGTGAATGGAGCCTGTCACGCTGAGGCGTTGTGGGCATTGGCGGTAAAGTGAAGCTTTGTTGGCGGCGCTTTAGAGTTGTTTTTGCCGCGCTTTTCGGCCGCTAGGTTTTAACCCCTGCTAGCCTTTGGGCTTTCACACTGGAGAAAGAGCAGCCGCTGTTTAGGGTCGGTTTGCAGGCGCTATTTTTAGCGCAATAGTGCCTGCAAACTGCCTCAGTGTGAAAGGGTCCTAAGGCCCCTTTCATGGTTGTGTTTGGGGGAGAAAGGGCTGTGTTTGGGGGGGGACATGGCTGCGTTTGTGGGACATGGCTGCTTTTGTGGGACAAGGTTGCATTCGGGGGACAAAAGGCTGGGTTTGGGGGACAAAAGGCTGCGTTTGGGGGGACATGGCTGTGTTTGGGGGACATGGCTGTGTTTGGGGGACAAGGTTGCGTTTGGGGGGACATGGACTCGGTAATCAGTATCGGCGAGTACATGAAAAAAAGGATCGGTACTTGTACTCGGTCCTAAAAAAGTGGTATCGGGACAACCCTACTACTAATGGCGGCGATCTGCGATTTTTTTCGTGACTGCGACATTATGGCAGACACTTCAGACAATTTTGACACATTTTTGGGACAAATGTTTACACACGGCTCTCCCCGCTCTTCAGCTCCTGGGACCGATCTCCGCACTCTAGCGGTGATCGGGTCCGCGAGTCCCGCGGTCCCGGAGCTTCGGACCGGGTCATGGGACGTACCTGTACGTGGATCTGCCCAGCCGTGCCATTCTGCCGACGTATATGTGCAGGAGGCAGTTCTTAAGTAGTTAAATTGAATATGTTCTTCACCGTGTCTGCACGCTTTGGTAGTCCGAACATATTGTGTGGTGGCTGTTGGCAGATTCTGGGGATGGGGAAATTGCCCTGGGCCCCATCATTGTTGTGGGGCCCAAAGCAGCTGCCTCATACTTGCCAACTATCCCAGTTGAATATCCATTGTCTCTAGAAGCTCGCTGGGAGACATATTCTGGCGAGAAGCTCGATCGTGTGTACACTTCCGACGAGCGTCCCGTCGGGAAGCTCGTTGAGCCAAAAAAGAGAGCACGCTCTCTTTTTCCTCATTGTTCAATGAGGACTTTGGCTCGACAAGCTTTTCCGACCGCTCAACGGAAACCTCGTCGGGCGGAACGATGGGTTTAGCCCGACGAGGTTCTCGTACGTGTGTACGCGGCCTTAGTCCTGTGCTGTTTTCCGATTTCTCAGTGTACATTTCTGTTACTAATGCTGCCCAGCTCTGCCCTATTGCCATGTACAGACTCACCTGCAGACCCGGGGCCAGATTCACAGAGCCGTTACTTCGGTCTATCTCGCGTTAGACCGGAGTACTTTCAAATTACGCGTGTCGTTTCATTAGTCTGAATCCTCAAACCATGAAACGATGGCTCCGGGCTTCAATCCGACTGGCTTACGTGTTCCCGTCGTTTTCCACGTCGGGGTATGCAAATGAGCATTTTCCGACGATCCACGAAGTTTCAACGTCTTTTTTTATTTTTTACGTAAGTCGTCCGGGAATAGGAATGTACGTAAACGATGCTACTCAAACAAAAAATTACGTAACGATGTTATTTCGCGCAATGCACGGCGGGAAATTTCTGAACGGAGCATGCGCAGTTCAATCTAATTTAAAGCGGAGGTTCACCCAAAAATCAACTTTCTGACATTAGATCCAGCATACTGCTAACATCTGCAGTATGCTGTTTAAAAAAAAAAAAAAAAATTGTACTTATCGTTTTATGAGCCGTTGTTATCCGGCTCCGAGCGGGGAATCCTGCGGGGAATGGGCGTTCCTAAGCCAAGAGGAGTTAATTGACGGGCTGCTAAGGCGAGTCACGCCTTCCGAAAATACCTGAGTGTCACTTCGGGTATTTTCGGAAGGCGTGGCACGCCTTAGCAGCCCGTCAATCAACTCCTCTTGGCTTAGGAACGCCCATTCCCCGCAGGATTCCCCGCTCGGAGCCGGATAACAACGGCTCATAAAACGATAAGTACAAAAAAAATTAAAAACCCCAGCATACTGCAGATGTTAGCAGTATGCTGGATCTAATGTCAGAAAGTTGATTTTTGTGTGAACCTCCGCTTTAAATGCTTCACGCCCCCTAATCACGTATTTCGATTCCACTGCGAGAAATACACTACGCCGCCGTACCTTACGGGCCGTAATCTACCTGAATTCGTCGTAGAGCCAGGTAAAATACGGCAGCGTAGTGTATCTCTGATACTCTGCGCCAATGTAATTGTACCTGAATCTGGCCCCCTGTGTTTACATGTAAATAACCAGCATTGATATGCAAATAGCGGCAGCATTAAAATGTATAAAGCCGTGCCTACAACTGGGGTCATTAACCACTTAAGGACCGGACCAATATGCTGCTAAATGACCCAAGGGGTTTTTACAATTCTGCACTGCGTCGCTTTAACAGACAATTGCGCAGTCGTGTGACGTGGCTCCCAAACAAAATTTGCGTCCTTTTCTTCCCACAAATAGAGCTTTCTTTTGGTGGTATTTGATCGCCTCTGCGATTTTTATTTTTTGCGCTATATACAAAAATAGAGCGACATTTTTAAAAAAAAACAATATTTTTTACTTTTTGTTATAAGAAAAATCAAATAAACTAAATTGTATTCAAACATTTAGGCCAAAATTTATTTAGCCACATGTCTTTAGTAAAAAAAAAAAAATCGCAATAAAAAAAAATAGCTACCTAGTGGGAACAGAGACACTAATACAGCGATCAGAAAAATGATTGCTCAGTTGCACTGGCAATAGGGAGTGAAAGGGTTAACTAGGGCGGTGATCAAGGGGTTAAAACTTTATTAGGGGGGGTACGGGGGCTACCCTGGACCTAACACTAACTGCCTGTCACACTGACACTAAATGCAGTGATCAGTACATATATGATCACTGCATTCAGTGACACTGTGACAGGGGGGTGGGGTTGATCGCAAGGGGTTAATGTGCCTGCGTGTACTGGTGTCAGTGTAGTGTTGTGCAGACTTACTATGTGATGTGATCTCTCCTCAGCAGCGGTTGAAAAAACCGCCGAGAGCAGAGATCACATCACTTCCCTCTTCCTGTGTTTACACAGGTGGAGGAAGTGACACTGCAGGGGAGCGTGCACATTGCCTGGGAGCCATCCGGAGGGGGCGGACAAAAACGAACAGCCGCCCCCTCAGCACGGATCTCTCCTACAGCCACCGGGACCGTTGCATGTAGCGGGGGGGGGGTCCCGATCAGACCCCCGAACCACGTCAAGGCAGCCACGTACAGGTACGTTGATGTGCCTGTCCGTGCCATTCTGCCCACGTAAATGTACATGCGGCGGTCCTTAAGTGGTTAAAGGAGTTGGAAAGGAATTTTTTTTTTGCTGAAATGACTGTTTACAGGGTATAGAGACATAATAGTTAACTGATTCCTTTTAAAAACGATTAAAGATAGATAAAAATCAATCATATAATGTACCTCTAGTTTCTAGTTTCATTTTTGCATGTTTCCTGCTTCTCTGCTGTACAGAGCCAATACAGGTCAGTGATGGTTTGGAAAACGAAACTGATTGGTGCTGTGGGGTTTTAGACACACAGTAATCACACCTCCTTGATTAGTGACCACAGAGAGAAAGCTCCCAGGACTGTGGTTATCAGGAAACAGACAACCAGGAAGTGTGGAGATCAGAGAAGAATTACAGAAACTTGAGAGCAAAAACAAACAATGAGCACATGAAAACAGCACTGCATTAAGGTAAAAGAAGCCATTAGGATAAAAAAAAAAAAAAATCCTTTACAAACCCTTTAAAGCGGAGCTCCACCCAGGAAAACAACATTTTCCCATATTGTTTAAAAAAAATTAAATAAAAAAAACCTGAAAAAAAAAAATACTCACCTGAAATACCTGTTGCTATGCGGAAGTCCGTAATCTGCCTCTTCCACTCCGCGGTGCCTTTTTTTCTTGTCCTTCTTCTTGTGAATGGGGCGCGCTGCTTTCTGGGAACTGTGCGTGTTCTCAGAGAGCAGCGCGCCCATTCACAAGCCAGCGTGAGACTCACGCAGGCGCAGTAGGAAATGGGCAGTGAAGCCGTACGGCTTCACTGCCTGTTTCCCATAGTGTGAATGGTAGTGTTGCTCACGAATATTCGCATTGCGAATATTCGCTACGAATATTGCATATTCGAGTATTCGCGAATAACTCGAATATTGCGGCGAATATTCGTATTTTTTCAAATTTATTTTTAAAACAGATCACATCCTAGTGATCTCCATCGACGTCTAAAAGCATTGCTGGTATGATTAGAGAGAGACCCTGGGCCGAGTAGCTGATGCGACTCTTTTATGTTGCCGAAAATTCGCATTCGGCAACATAAAAGAATCGCATCAGCTACTCGGCCCTTCTTTTGCATCAGAGCCAATCAGAATAACTCGAATATTCGGCAAAAGGAATATTGCGCGATATTCCTTTTGCCGAATATTCGAGTTATTCTGATTGGCTCTGATGCTGCATCAGAGCCAATCAGAATAACTCGAATATTCGGCAAAAGGAATATTGCGCGATTTTCTTCTCCGCCCTTCTTTTGCATCAGAGCCAATCAGAATAATTCTGATTGGCTCTGATGCAAAAGAAGGGCGGAGAAGATAATCGCGCAATAGGAATATTGCGCGATTATCTTCTCCGCCCTTCTTTTGCCCCCTTATTCTCCTTTCTTTTAAGTAGAGTTAGTGTAGAGTTAGTGTTTATTGCATATTAGTTTATTATCGAATATGGCGTATTCCGCTCAACACTAGTGAATGGCGGCGCGGGACCCGGTGCGATCGTGGGACCGGCATCGAGGGGCCCATCAGCGCGGGCAAGTAGGACAAGGTAAGTGTCCTTATTTAAAGTCAGCAGCTACACTGTTAGGCGGCGTACACACGATCGGATATATCCGATGAAAACGGTCCGCGGACCATTTCCATCGGATATGTCCGATCGGGAGTTTGATCCGATGGCGTGTACACACCATCGGATCAAATTCCCCGCCGCCGGACGGCGCGGTGACGTAGTGGTGACGCGGCGGTGACCTTGACGCTGCCGCGTCACCGCCACGTCACCGCACCAGGAAGTAAAACACTTCCGCGCATGCGCCGAATCCATTGGCGGTGGGGGCCGACATGTCTGCTGGTAAGTGTACTAACCAGCAGACATGTCGGGCGGACAGATTCCCACCGGATAGATTTCAAAGCATGCTTTGAAATCTGTCGGGTGGAGAAATCTGTCCGCTAGCCCATACACACGAGCGGAGATGTCTGCTGAAACGGTCCATCGGACCGTTTTCAGCAGACATATCCCCTCGTGTGTACGCGGCCTTAGTAGCTGCTGACTTTAAAAAAAATAAAAATTGCGGCTGGAGCTCCGCTTTAAGCCTAACATCAGCCTGTTCCATACCTCCCAACTGTCCCTGATTTGGAGCAATGTCCCTCATTGTCCTCATTTGTCCCTCATTGTGGTCTGATCTATATAGATGTATATAAAATGCACTTTTTAATCTATCAAAAAGGGTTTTTCAGCGCTAAACCTTTCAACTGATTTCTAAATTGCTGCATTTTTTAATTCCAAGTGCTAATATAAAGGAATAGTAGTGGTAAAAAAGCACTTGTGGGTTTAACCAATTGTATGTTTTTGTACAATTCTCCTTTAAGGGGGCGTGGCAAGGGGTGTGTCCTACGCCTGCATACTTTTGCCGATAGGTGTCCCTTATTTCCATCTCAGAAAGTTGGGAGGTATGCTGTTCTGCAAAAGTAAGCAAGGAGGTGGAAGCCTTCTTTTTCTTTAAATAGCATGGTGCCACAGCACCCTGAATTTTGGTGCATGTGAATACGCACATCTCAGCTGATGCGTGAGGGTGTCATTAACAATTAATGGCACTGCTGTGTATCTGTTAAATGGCAGCACATTTCTGTGGTGTCAGGAAAGTGATTTTGCATGCGTTGTTAAAACAAAGAAATGTGAATACAGGCTAAATGTCACAGTTACATTGGTGGTCAGTGTATATCTTCTCATTACATTGGGGCTTGGTGTACAATCCTTTCATTCACACTAGTGGCCAATGCGATAGTCCCCCCTTATATTGGTTGTCAGTGTAAATTCTTCATTACATTGGTGCCTTTCCTTTGAGGCTACTACTCATCCACCAACTTCTCTGTCTACCAACTTCTATGCCTCATCAATTTGTCTCTCTGGTTCCCGTTCTTTCTACGGTCTCTGTTCTGCTGCATTCAGCTGCTTCCAGCTTACTTCCTCCTCATTGTGACGTTCTTAATCTGCCTTCCTCTTCCAGGTCATCTTCGGATTTCTTCCCACCTGTTGAGCTGGCTGTGTATGATGTCTTTCCATTAGGAAGCCGAACAGAACCGAATAAACAGTCGGAAACATGCGCAGTTATTCCGACTGTGTCATCGAAGGGTAAGAGCTTGAAGTTTTGCCAGGTGGAATCCCCGGCCCTCCACATTAACTTTGTCAAAATATAAAACTGGATATTCTCTGTCAATTCCAAATTTGCAGCCGAGCCACAGATGCAATGAAGCCAGGTGTGTCTTTAAGGGGGAGAAATCAGAAGATTCGTAGAGTCGAATCCTCATCGCCTCTACACAAGATTGCTAGTAAATTATTTGCAACTGTTTCAAAGATGTTTTTCACAAAGTAAACCGCGGGAAAATGTCCTGCTTCCACTCCTGTGCATAATGTTTCAGATGCTTCGAATATTACTGCATTAGAGGATTTGCTAGCATTTAATGCTACTGTTGTTGACACTAATCTTGCTAACTTACCCCTTTTTGCTCCTGTTGAATGAGCGCACAGTCTTGTGGATAACATTGCTTCTGCGTCATCAGTGATCCCTGATCCACAGCCTGATCCTGTTATGGTTGACACATCTATGCAGTCTGGTGAGTTACAGCATAGTTCAAAATATATTTGATTTAGCTCACAATTTGAATTTAACTTGACAAAATGGGACATCATTTTTCATCACAGCATTATTTCTGTAAATAATGACGTAGCAAAGGTTTGGGTCGATAATTGTTCTAGGAACACGGTTGTTCTGTCTATTCCGAGTCCAAATAATATTTATTTTATGCTGTTGTCTTCGCCTGCTCTCGCTCCTTCTATTCCAGAGAATTGATTTAAGGAGGTTTTGCCTTACAAAGTGACAGGTGATTTACATATCTCATACACAAGCCTGAGAGAGGCATTCTGTGTACTTCAGATCCCCTCCTCCTTTATTCTCCAGCTCTCCCAGGATTGGCTGCTCCACACCTCAGCATGATTGGGCATGTGGTGACTCTTCTGGGTTTTGACTAGATGTTAGTGATCATAGCAGAAGTTCAGTGTAAGAACTACATAGGAGAAAATGCATGTTGACAAGGGGAGTGTAGAGGTGGGCGGAGAGTCTACTGACATCACGACTCCACCCACGAGCTCCGGACAACAGACCCACCAACAGAATCGGCAGTTTTCCAGGTCTCATAACAGAGGGGAGACATTTGACAGGTAAGAATACATGCAGGAGGCATGTATATCGTTATAGATAGGCACTATGGCAGTAGTTTAGAAAGGATGAGAGTGGGTTTACATCCACTTTAATAATAGATAATATAGATAATAGATTTGATAAGAAAGATGAAAAATGTATTGATAATAGATTGAAATCGGTCCCATGCACATTTTCTTATTAGCCTCATGCTTTTTGGATCTATGCCAGTGTGTTGGGTGAACGCCGTCCTGAACTTTGCAGCAGTCTTTTTCAACACGTCGACATTATTTTAGAAGCTTATAAAAATTTAAATGGACTAGCGTGGTTTGACGAGTCTTTCAGACAGAAGTTTTTGGTTCATAAATCATTGTAATGGGGTGTTAGGGATGTGGGTCTGTGGCTAAATGTATTTTTTCATCAAAAACAATTTGTGAAACCAACACCACCACCCACTGTTGGGTTTCAATGTGGTTTATACTTTACTTCAATGAGGGTCAGTGTTAATTGTTTAAGCACGAATGTGCACATTGTGCTTTTTCTTATCCGGCATTGCAATGTTTTAAGAAACAGCCTTCTCTGTCCACGGTTTCTCCGAGAGAGCTTTTTCTTAAAAGCAGACACCCCAGTGAACATACTAAACATGCTGCCGTGGCTTCATCAATGGCCAAATCATCAGATAATGACCATGTTATTTAAAGGTTTCCATTCCGGTTTTTGGTTGCCTGTTTTTACAGGGTCTGGTTGTGTTCCTTACGCAAACTTGTCTTCTGTTTGATGTTATACTTCTATAGTTGAGGCTAAAATCTTAAAGGAGATTAATGATGGTAGAGTAACTGGTCCTTTTACTTCCCGACCTTTTCCTAATTTTAGGGTTTCTCCTTTGGTCCTTGTTCCCAAGAAAGATCATCATTCTTTTTGTTTAATTCATCACCTTTCTTACCCTGAAGGTTTGTCTTTAAATGACTAAATCGATCCTTTGCTTTGTACAGTCTCTTATTCGTCATTTGCTGATGCCTTATTGAAGGTTCAGAATGTAGATTATCGAGCACTGTTGGCGAACGCTGTCATTAAGTCAGCTTTTCGGCTTTTGCCTTTTCATCCTAGTGCTTTAAATTCTTTGGAATTTTATTTTAAAGGTCACTACTTTGATAAATTCCTACCAATGGGCTGTTTTGTCGTGTCATTATTTTGAAATGTTTTCTTTTTTTTTTTTTAGAATGGGTTGTCTGCTTTAATTCGTGTTCTAATAATTTTCTCCACTATTTGGACGATTTCCTTTTTATTGGGCCTGCTGATCCTATAGATCAGGGGTGTCAAACTGGCGGCCCTCCAGCTGTTCCGAAACTACAAGTCCCATCATGCCTCTGCCTGTGGGAGTCATGCTTGTAACTGTTAGCCTTGCAATGCCTCATGGGACTTGTAGTTTTGCAACAGCTGGAGGGCCGCCAGTTTGACACCCCTGCTATAGATTGTTTGTTTCTTCTTACTGAATTTCAAGTAATTTGTTGTACTTTTGGTGTACCCCTTGCTTTGGAAAAAAACAGTTCTTTCTACTACTTGTTTGGAGTTCCTGGGTGTCATTATTGACACTGAATTGATGTAATTCCGTTTGCCTTTAGATAAAGTCTCTAGACTTCTTTTTTGGTTTCATTTTGTGTGCTCTAAGCGTAAGGTTGTTTAAAAACATTGGGCTAGATTCAGGTAGGAGCGGCTTAATTCTAAACCTGCCTAGCGTATGGTATTTACACTACGCTGCTGCAACTTTTTCAGGCAAGTGCTTTATTCTCAAAGCACTTGCCTGTAAAGTTGAGGCGGCGTAGCGTAAATGGCCCGTCTTAAGTAAAATTGGGCAGGTAGGGGGAGTGTATTATTTAAATAACGTGCAATTCCGCGCCGAACGTACTGCGCATGCGCCAGCCGTGAATTGATCCCAGTGCTCATGCTCCAAATCACGACGTCAATACGCAATGTAAACGACGTGAACGTCACTTACGCAAATCCCTATTCGCGAACGTTTTACGTAAACGACGTGAAAAAAATGCTGGCACGCCCTCCATACTTAACATACAGCAGGGTTAACATTAGGACAGACCTACGCTAACGCAAACGACATAAAAAAAATAGTCAGGGCGTAAGTTCGGGAATCGGCGTATAGGCTCATTTGCATATTTTAGACGGGAACGCCACCTAGCGTCCAGCCTAAATATGAAAATAAGATTCGAAGGCGTAAGAGACCTACGCAAGTCGGATCTAATGGAAATCTATTCGTAACTGATTCTATGAATCAGTCGCATAGATAGGAGGGCTCAGACACAGAGATAAGACGGCTTATCTGGAGATAAGCTGTCTTATCTCTTTCCTGAATCTGGCCGATTGCCGTCTCTTTTAGGTTTGTTAGCATTTGCCTCTAGAATAATTCCGGTAGGTAGAGCATTCTCTAGAAGGCTTTATATGTCTGTCTCCGTTATCTATTTGCCTTCTCATTATGTACGTATCACTTCATCTATGAGCGAAGATTTAGTCGTTTCGAAGAATTTTTGGCTAGTTTTAATGGGTGTTCTTTCTGGCAAGCTCCTGTCTGTTCTAATGTGGAACTTAACTTGTTTACTGATACTTTTGGTTCTTATGGTTATGGTGCCTATTGGCAAGGGCATTGGTCAGCCGGCAGATGGTCTAGATCCTGGCATGATTGAGGTTTTACAAATAACATTACTCTTTTGGAACTTTTCCCAGTTTTGATTTCTCTTGAGCTTTGGAGTGCTGGTTTTTGCTAAAAGATGAGTTCTATTGCATTTAGATAATAAAGCATTAGTATATGCTATTAACTGTTTACCATCTAAATCTTTTCCAGTTGGCATTTGGTTTTCAAATGTTTGGAATTGAACATTTGGATTAGAGCTAAATATGTACCTGGAATTGATAATGTTATAGCTGGCTCTTTGTCACGTTTACAGTTGAGTCGATTTCGGGAGCTGGTTCCAGAAGCAGATGAGTTTAGTCTTCCATGTCCACAACATCTTTGGAATATGGTTAAACACAGGTTGGTTTAGCTATTGGTAAATCATTAGCCACTTCCACGTGGGCAGATTACAATGCCACATGGAGATATTGGCGTATATTTCTGGACTCTCAAAGTCAGAATTCTCCTTTGTTTTCAGAACATTTAGTATTGTCTTTCTTGAATTTTCACTCATTACTCTCTTCATTCATTATTCTTATTCACATATTGTAAATAAATTGGTCGGGGGTTTCCTTTTTCTTGAAATTATTTGGTTTCCCTTCATGCATGAGTTTTTTCTCTGTTAAACAAGCCCTAAAAGGTTATCGCAAGTCAAATTTTAAACCTGATTCTCGTGTGCCGATTTCAATTGATCTATTGGAGAAGATTTGTTCTAGTTTAATTGTTTGATTTTCTAGATTTGAAATATTATTGTTTTTTTGAGGGTTTTTTTCTGTGCTTTTCGCATTTCTGAATTGCGGTATTGTAGTAGGACTAGGAGTGACAATTCTGGAATTTTATTTTCAGATTTGATAAAACATGGTCATTTTGTTTGAATCCGTATTTGTTGCAGAAAGATGGATCAATTGGGTCAGGGTGTCTGGGTTACATTGGAACAGTATCCTTCTTCTCCTATTTGTCCGGTAGAATTACTTAAACAATTTTTGGAAGTCCATCCAGCTTTTGTTGGTCATCTTCTGATACATCTCTCTAGTTTGCCTCTCACGCGTTATTCATTTTGCTCTGTTTTACGGAAATGTCTTTTACAATTGGGTTTGTCTCATCCAACTCCTTTTGTATAGGA
The DNA here is from genome assembly GCA_029574335.1 of Rana kukunoris. Lineage (NCBI taxonomy): Eukaryota > Metazoa > Chordata > Amphibia > Anura > Ranidae > Rana > Rana kukunoris. Next base: position 153,050,355 of record CM056054.1, on the reverse strand, counting down.
GCTGCTATGACCGCTGCTAATGTGGGTTTGTCTGAGAATGTGATTAAAAGTATAGGTAAATGTAATAAAAATTGCTATCAATTACCGTATTTATCGGGGTATTGCGCGCTCCGGTGTATAGTGCGCACCCCTAAAGTGGACCCTATTCCTGTGGAAAAAAAGATTTTTGTACTTACAGTTTTGGTATCTTGCGTGGCGTCCATCGGCGGCCTCGTCGGGTTCGGCGTCCGTCTGCGGCTTCGGGTGTCCTCTTTCGTCAGGTCCGGCGTCCTGCGGCTTAGGGTGTCCTCTTCGTTGGGTCCGGCGTCCGTCTGCGGCTTCGGGTGTCCTCTTCGTCGGGTCCGGCGTCCTTCTGCGGCTTTCTCCCCGCTCGATCCCCACTTTCCTGCGCCAAGTTTGAATACTGCGCCGACATATACCGAGCGCAGTACACTCGTGTATAGTCGGGCAGGCTCGGCTACTCTCGTGCTCACATCCTGTATGTCCAGGACGTGAGCGTGAGAGGAGCCGAGCCTGCCCGACTACTGCGCTCGGTATATGTCGGCGCAGTATTCAAACTCGGCGTGGGAAAGCGGGTATCGGCATATATCGCGCACCCACGATTTTGCCCTGATTTTCAGGGCAAAAAAGTGTGCGGTATACACTGATAAATACGGTATATGTACACGTACAATGTATATGTAATTAAATAAGCTACAGTTAGGAAGGTTCTGCCTACAGTAGTCCCATGTCAATTTTAAACGGTTTGTGTCAGCCCTCTAACTGCTACATCTGCAGGACAAGCTTGTTCTGTTGAAAAACAGTTTATTCCTGGACAGATTACCAAATGAAAATAAAGAAAACGAATGCAGCCACTACATCTAAGAATTGGTAAGCTGCAAATGTGTGCTTTGGGGTTTAGTACCGCTTTAAACTACCTGAGGATATCTTGTATTTCTGAAGGAATCTGTTGGTAGGATCTCTGAGTTAATAGGTTCTGTAAGGTCTGTATACATGTTATGACAATTATAAGAGGATCGCACTCTCCTTGCTGGATTTTTTATTAATACAAAGAATATTATAGGAGGAGCTGAAACACACAAAGGCGTGAGTGACCACCCATAGCGTCTTGGTGGAATAGTGCCACGAAATTACTGCAAGGAGATCTCACTGCTGGAGTATTCAAGACAAATAGGAAGCCAGGGACGGCCGCAAACCACCAGACTCTACCTACCACTAATCTAAAACTTTTGGTGGATTGGTCCTTCAAGTTCACATGCTGTGTATGTGTAATAGAATTTTCATTGCAAGTTTAGATATACCCGTATTTCAAATATTTTAATAACCATAAGATTTTAAAAAAGATATTTATTTTTTGTACAGCACATAGAACATAACTGTTAGAACATTATTGAATATGTAACTTTTTTTCTGAAATACATTTGGCAAAAAACTATAATTGTGAATCTCCGGTAGTCACTTCTTTCATTGTAGAGCAACTACTGTATTTCAACAATTGTATGCTGTGTTCTCTTAGTAAAAAGACATGCAAGCTTTTTCTTAAAATAAGGCAATGCAAAACAATGGTGTGCAAAGTGCAGTTTACTGAAGTCACAGTGAAAGATAAGCCCAGATGTAAAAAAAAAGTCAGCTATACTGTCTATATATTCAGTACAGGAACATGGTGAATTCAAACTTGAATTTATGACTTTAATGAGGAAATCCAGCAATTGTTTGCATTGCACACTGGGAAGCTGTGTGTGTTTGCGAGTCAGCACTACTACAGTAATTGCCACTGTCCTTCGGGTTCTGCTCTGGTTATTTTTTTATTATTATACAGGATTTATATAGCCCCAACAGTCTGCCCAGCATTTTATAAATGGAGACAGTACAGTTACAATACAAGACAAAAAGGCTAAATGTGCCCTGCTCATAAGAGCTTACAATCTAATAGGTTGGAGTTAGTGGTAGAAAAGGTAATAACCGTATAGGAAAAGCTGATGGAAGAAATAAAGTTCAGTTATTAGGTGGAAGCGGGATAGACTTCTCTGAAGAGATGAGTTTTCAGGAATTGCCTTAAAGTGGACAGAGTAGGATAGATTAAGGTAGAAAGGATGGGAGAGACTTTTGAGAAGTCTTTAAGGTGAGCATGGGAGGAGGAGACAAGGGAGCTAGGGAGCAGAAGTACTGAGAAGATAGTTTGGGTGATATTTGGAAGCCCCACTGCACACAGGGGGTTGCTTACTCAGCATCACCACTATTTATAGACCACCTTGTATTTCTTTCAATCATTACAAGGTGTTCTCTGTCTGGATATTAAGTGGAGATCATAACATCACTGCACCTCCTCTCCACTACAGTGATTTTCAGCTTCCCCCAAAGGTTTATCAGAGGTCTATGAGTCATCAGTGGTGTATTTTGGTTTTGTGCTGACCTAGGCAAGACTAAAATCAGGTGCCCCCCCATCTAAATGTGTTCCACCCCAGCCGTGGTATACTGTTCTTGTTTCAGGGTCTGATGAGGAACCTGCAGCCATTCACAATGAAAAGCTGCAGCTTCCTTAACAGACACTGAGATATTATTCATCCAAGTGCCACATATTTGGTCAGTAAAGCAGAGGATAGGGTCAGTGAGACATAGGACGGGGTCAATGGGATATAGGACATTGTGAGTGGGGTATAGGACAGGCGTCAGTAGGGCAGAGCATGGGGTCAGTGGGGCAGGGGATAGGGTCAGCAGGGCACAGGATGAACTTAGCCGGGCAGAGGACAGGGCCAGTCGGGCAGAGCATGTGGTCAATGGGGCAGAAGATTGGGTCCTTAGGCCTCTCTCTCTCCCCCCTGTTTACTATACACACTATACAAACTCCTCTCCCTCCCTCCCTCCTGTACACTATACACATTCCACTCACTTTTTCTCCTGTACACACTCCTCTCTCTCTCTCTTCCTCCCTTCTGTACACTATACACACAGCTCCTCCGCCCCACCATACGGCGCTACACCACTGGCCCCACTATACATAATGCTTCTTTATCCTGTGTGTGTATTATATATCCAGCATGGGCTGCAGAAACTCATCATCTGCAGGTGGTTAGAAGGCATCAGAATGACTTGTCAGGTAACCCCACCAGCCACTACAAAAGGAAAGATAATAACAGAACAGTGGAAACTGACTGCTTAATAGTAAATTGGATTAGCACATGCACATTCTAGTTAGTAGGTCACATGTAAGGCCTCAATCACTGTGCAAAGCTGCACAGGTTTCCGGTGTCACAGAAAAAGGAACTGCCACCTATACACTATGCTAATAATGTTCTCAGGCTGATATGTGTCACATGTACATCACAGAAAGCCAGCATTTATCAGAGTAAGCCTGTGCTATGGCTGGTGTAGAAAAAGATGAACAAGGTGAATTTACCAAAACATTCACAATAAATTTACAGCACGTTGAAACTAAGTGCCCGGAGTTGGTTTCTAGTTGCATTCTTTGGTCCTGCATGAGTCAAAAGCTCAGGGTTCATACAGATGGATATGGCAGAAACGTAACTACTGGTCTTTTGAATACTGTTTACCCCATCCCTTACTATTACCTTTTTTGTAATAGAGACTCGCATCAATCTGATGCTGCTGCTCCATCTCTGCTTCAACAACCTCTAGCCAAAAGCTACCCATATAGACAGCAAATGATCATGTTTTTTGATCTGACCTTTTTCTGTTTGTCCTCACAAATGCCCCTTTTCCTCACATTATTGCTCCTTCATGAAGTAAGCAAAGCTAGCTTCTGTTCATGCCCTTCATCTCCTCATCTATTTCTATCTATATTGAAGTTAAACTTGCTAATTTGGCAGAGCTATCCTTTTATATTTACGGAACACTCTCTGCAAAATCTTCTGCAGCAAAGCTGCCTTAGAGATGCCCAACCTAGCATTAAAGTGGTTCTAATCACATCTCTAGCTCATTTACAGTTGTGTAAAGGGCCGAATATCAGAAGGCATCTGCCAGCTTCTGTCCTTCTGATTGGCATCTGATCAGTGCTCTCAGCCATTGACCAGTCTGTTCTGGTGGGGAGGAGGGGGGCGAGTTCACTCATCAAAAACCGGTGCGGAGCTAGTTAGGAAGGTGTATTCAACTAGACACTTGTACAATGCTAAATAGCCTCCAGAAATGTGACTTTTACATTTATCCTCAATGCTTTGTCACTGCCAATAACATCTTCTGCTAGTCTACTTCTTGGACTTCAGTAAGCAGAGACTAGTGACTGTCAGTCACTGCTCTGTGCTCTATCCCTCCAGCGCTCACTAGGGTGCTGGGCTGTGGAGAGGACAGGAGCAGCTAGCTGAGAGGATGAACCAGCTACCAGTCAGGCATCTGGGCAGACCAGAAAATTATTGTCGGTATCCCAGCAGAGCCAACAGCGGGAGTGGCATGATATAAACGAGGGGCAAGTCCCCAAAACATGTTATCATGTCATACCAGCTGACCATCAGGAAATCTTAAGCAAGGTGTATGACAGTACATCTGGTTCCTGGACACGTGACATCCAGTGGACATGCCATCTCAGTGACCCCGACAACCATAATCCACACACTTCTCCCACTGTCCTGAGAATTCTGGGTAGTGTCACCTACTGTTGGGTTGGGGACCATGTGTCATCTTTAAGCTTTTGGGATTATACAGTGCGGAAAATAAGTATTTGAACACCCTGCTATTTTGCAAGTTCTCCCACTTGGAAATCATGGAGGGGTCTGAAATTGTCATCGTAGGTGCATGTCCACTGTGAGAGACATAATCAAAAAAAAAAAATCCAGAAATCACAATGTATGATTTTTTTAACTATTTATTTGTATGATACAACTGCAAATAAGTATTTGAACACCTGAGAAAATCAATTTTAATATTTGGTACAGTAGCCTTTGTTTGCAATTACAGAGGTCAAACGTTTCTTGTAGTTTTTCACCAGGTTTGCACACACTGGAGGAGGGATTTTGGCCCACTCCTCCACACAGATCTTCTCTAGATCAGTCAGGTTTCTGGGCTGTCGCTGAGAAACACAGAGTTTGAGCTCCCTCCAAAGATTCTCTATTGGGTTTAGGTCTGGAGACTGGCTAGGCCACGCCAGAACCTTGATATGCTTCTTACAGAGCCACTCCTTGGTTATCCTGGCTGTGTGCTTCGGGTCATTGTCATGTTGGAAGACCCAGCCTCGACCCATCTTCAAAGCTCTAACTGAGGGAAGGAGGTTGTTGCCCAAAATCTCGCAATACATGGCCCCGGTTATCCTCTCCCTAATACAGTGCAGTCGCCCTGTCCCATGTGCAGAAAAACACCCCCAAAGCATGATGCTACCACCCCCATGCTTCACAGTAGGGATGGTGTTCTTGGGATGGTACTCATCATTCTTCTTCCTCCAAACACGGTTAGTGGAATTATGACCAAAAAGTTCTATTTTGGTCTCATCTGACCACATGACTTTCTCCCATGACTCCTCTGGATCATCCAAATGGTCATTGGCAAACTTAAGACGGGCCTTGACATGTGCTGGTTTAAGCAGGGGAACCTTCCGTGCCATGCATGATTTCAAACCATGACGTCTTAGTGTATTACCAACAGTAACCTTGGAAACGGTGGTCCCAGCTCATTTCTGGTCATTAACCAGCTCCTCCCGTGTAGTCCTGGGCTGATTTCTCACCTTTCTTAGGATCATTGAGACCCCACGAGGTGAGATTTTGCATGGAGCCCCAGTCCGAGGGAGACTGACAGTCATGTTTAGCTTCTTCCATTTTCTAATGATTGCTCCAACAGTGGACCTTTTTTCACCAAGCTGCTTGGCAATTTCCCCGTAGCCCTTTCCAGCCTTGTGGAGGTGTACAATTTTGTCTCTAGTGTCTTTGGACAGCTCTTTGGTCTTGGCCATGTTAGTAGTTGGATTCTTACTGATTGTATGGGGTGGACATGTGTCTTTATGCAGCTAATGACCTCAAACAGGTGCATCTAATTTAGGATAATAAATGGAGTGGAGGTGGACATTTTAAAGGCAGACTAACAGGTCTTTGAGGGTCAAAATTCTAGCTGATAGACAGGTGTTCAAATACTTCTTTGCAGCTGTATCATACAAATAAATAGTTAAAAATTCATAAATTGTGATTTCTGGAATTTTTTTTTTCATTATGTCTCTCACAGTGGACATGCACCTACGATGACAATTTCAGACCCCTCCATGATTTCCAAGTGGAAGAACTTGCAAAATAGCAGGGTGTTCAAATACTTATTTTCCGCACTGTATGTTTCTCCTCTCCACTGCCTCTGCAGTTGTACAGTATCAGTCTGGGCACTCCTGCACATCATACTTTTTATCTATTCCTGGGTTTGTGGCTCTATTGACTTCCATAGGGCTGGGAGCACTCCTTTATTTGTTGTTTTGTGCTCATGGGTCACAGGAGTGCAGAACTAAGTGCCCTCTTTTGACCCATAGACAACATTGCTTTGGCCATACTTCTTGTAAAGTAAGTGTTAAAAGAACACATAGTGAGATATTATAGATTATTGTTGCAACTATGCATTTCTATTCCAGTAAAGAGGACAACTGAAACAAGTGGCATGATACAAGGGGTTGTAGAACAAACTGTGTTACTTTACAGCATAGTTAAAGTGGCAACTGAGCTGTTTCCCCAGCATACCTTAGTACAGCACAGGTACTCATTCAAATGATTCCTATGCTTTTTCCAAAGAACAGGGATCATAAATGTAGAAATTTGACCCAGGATGCTTTAGTAAGCTTTTACATTAGGAATTCTGTTTCTATGTTGATTACATGTGTTATTATACATTGCATAAAAGTCTTGCAAGCCATGGTCTCTGTGTCATTAAGCATATATGTATAATGAAATGTAATCAACTGCAGATCAAATTGTGGTCAATGTGTGGAAAATATATAAGTACAGCAATCACACTGCCATATCCACCTATACACCTTAATTAATAGTATCAAAAAAATGTTCCTAAAGAAAAGCAGCAAGGTCAAATCAGCAGCATATGTATACACCCTCTAGAGCAAACAAGACTGCATTACAAAGGAGGGAGTACAAGAACTGTACACAGATTCTACAGGCATGAGTGAGAACAAAACCAAAAATAACAGAACTTGAGCAGCTGACTAGATCTCAAATCTAAACATGAGATTCATCCAAGTCAATATCTGTCTCCCCCAGCTCGATCTGTGTGAAATTAAAGTGTCCTGACACCAGCGGGTTCTCCGTACCATTGTCCTCACTGATATGAAGAATAGTATCTGTGTACTGAAGAAGGCTACTAGTTTCCAGGCCAGCAAAGTCTTCAGGATCCGAAAGATGGGAGGTTGGTGAGCTGTGGAGAAATGGGGCTGCTGCTCCCCGACTGGATTCTGAGTCCTGCTTCACCAGGAAGTGGCCCCTTCTCTGAAATACAAATTCAGATAACAGTTATTTAGTACAAGCAAGACGTCACACAATAATATGTTTTATCAGCAATATGTAATACAGACAAAGAGGAACTGGCATACAGAAATGCAAGTAACCTTTACTATTTTGCATTTATCTTTATGGATATATAAAAACCAAGACGTTTAAAGAGAAGGGTGAGGTTTTTTTTTTTTACTCATACTTACCTAGGTGAATGCAGCATCGGTCCAATGCTGCATCTGTCCCCGCCAGCTCTAACACTGAGAACCAGTGCTCAGTTCTCAGAGTCACTGTCAGTCACTGGCTCTCTATTCTGCCCCCCTGCACTCACTGGAGCGCTGGACTGTGGAGGTACCAGGAGTGGCTGGCTCAGGCTCTCGGTAGCTTGCTGAGTGGCTGAGCTGGGTGCCAGTCTAGGCGTGTGGACAGATTCCGACCATATGGTTGCGATCATTCCTGAGCCTGGACTGGCTCTGTGGCATCAGTCGACAGCAAGCTTTAGCAACAGTTTACAACAAGCTCAGTGGGACAGCCACCCAGCTGGGGACACTCACAGTTCAGTAGTGTGACAAAGTATATTCCATCTGGAAACCCATTTAGGAGTCAGTAGGCAGAGATGAGGCCCTATGCTTACCTTCCTTCCCTAACAGTGACACTGTTACTCACAGGCGGGGTACCTGTCCCTATTCTATCCACTCGCCAAAGTTCCCCAATACCCAGGAACCAGGGCCCCAAAAAGGGTCTGACTGACCCAAGATGCTTAAATCACATGGTGCGGCAGCACCCACCAAGATGGCTTCCTCAGTGACCCAGGAAACCACAAAGGAACCTTGTTCCTCTCTAGTAACAGTGCCACTACAGCCAAGTACCACCTGCTGTGGAATAAGTAAACTGCACCTGCCTACACGCTGCCATCATCTCTGGCTCAATACTCTCTTGGAAAGTCCAAAACTGTGCTGTGGTCAGATAAATAAAAATCTGACATTCTTTTTGGCAACCATGGGCGCTGAGTCCTCTGGAACTAAAGAGGAGAGGGACCTTCTGGTTTGTTACCAGCACTCACTTTAAACCTGAATCTATGATGCTATGAGGGTGCACTGGTGCACATGGAATGGCGGCTTGCACATCTGGAAAGGCGCCATCAATTCTGAAAAATATATCCAGGTTTTAGAGCAGCATATTCTCCCATCCAGATGATGTATTTTTTCAGAGAAGGCCCTAAATATTTCAACAGGAGAATAGTAAACCGCATACTGCATCTATAACAACAACATGGCTTTGTAGTAGCAGAGTCTGGGTGCTTAACTGGCCTGCCTTCAGTCTAGAATAGACCTTTTACAATCTAAACTATATGGCGCATCTTGAAAACTATGACAAATGTGAAACAGGACTGTTGAGCATTTAGAATCCTATATTAGGCAAGAATGGGACAACATTTCTCTCCAAAACTCCAGAAATGTGTCTCATCAGTTTCCAGATGTTTACAGAGTATTGTTAAAAAAAGAGGGATTGGTACACCATTGTAAACATGGCCCTGTCTCAACTTTTTTGAGATACATTGCTGCCATCAATTTCAAAATTACCTTATTTTTATTTTACCTAATTCACCAAATTTTCTCAGTTTAACCCCTTCAATACCGGGCTTTTATACCCACCTCAATACCGGGCCTATTCTATCACTTCTCTCCTACATGTACAAATCTTCATTCTTTTGCTAGAAAATTACTCAGAACCCCCAAACATTATATATATATGTTTTTTTAGCAGACACCTTAGGGAATAAAATGACAGTCATTGTAACGTTTTATTTTGCACGGTCTTTGCACAATAACTTTTCAAACGCCTTTTTTTTTTTGGAAAAAAAATGGTTTTGTGAATTAAAAAATAACAAAACAGTAAAGTTAGCCTAATTTTTTTGTAAAAAATAAAAAATTATGTTATGCCAAGTAAATATGTTATATATATATATATTAACATGTCACGCTTTAAAATTGTGCACACTCATGGAATGGCGCTAAACTTTGATACTTAAAAATCTCCATAGGCGGCACTTTGAATTTTTTTACAGGTTACCAGTTTAGATTTTCAGAGGAGGTTTGAACGGCGTGTACATATGTGGGCAGGACTTATGTGTGCGTTCGCTTCTGCACGCGAGCTACCGGGGACAGGGGCTTTTTAATTTATTAATTTTTTATAATTTTTTTACTTATTTATTTATTTAAAAAAAAATGTTTTATCACTTTTATTCCTATTACAAGGAATGTAAACATCCCTTGTAATAGGAAAGGTGTGTGACAGGTCCTCTTTATGGAGATATGCGGGGTCAATAAGACCCCACATCTGTCCTCCAGGCTGGAAAGCATGAGATAGGGAAAAAAAATTCACCAATCTAATGCTTACCAGCCGCAATCGCGGCTTTGTTTACTTCCAGGTACCCAGGCGTGATGTTATCACATCGTGCCCGGGCCTCCAACGGTCATAGAGATGACTAGTGACCATCTGGTCACCAGTCATCTCTATGCTTCCTAGCCTGCGCCGAACATTTCTTTCTCCGGGCCCCCCGATGGCACGGGAGAGCCCGGAGAAGCACCAGAAGGCGGCGGGAGGGGGGGAAGTCCCCTCCCGCTGCCTATAAGAACGATCAAGTGGCGGAACAGCTGCTATGATCATTCTTATCATGCACAGAATCGCCGGCACGAAAGAATGATATCTGAATGATGCCTCTAGCTGCAGGCATCATTCAGATATCACTGCACAAAGCCCAGGACGTCATATGTCATCCACCCGGGATGGGAGATCCCCTGTGTGGACGTCATTTGACTATGTGCGGTACGGAAGTGGTTAAACATTTGATATGGTTTCTATTTTCATTAGCTAATTCTTATTCATTCCTTTCTCCCAATCTCCCCTTAGCTGTAACTTTGCTAATATTATATATATATATATATATATATATATACCGTTATTGTTTAACCACATCCCGCCCGGCCAATAGCAGATTTACGGCCGGGAAGTGGTTATGAAATCGTGACTGGACACTCTCAAACGTCCTGCACGATTTCATTCCGCGCACCCGTGGGGGCGCGCAGCGCGGCGATCGCTGATGCGGGGTGTCAGTCTGACACCCTGCATCACGGATCTCGGTAACGAGTCTCCGGCGGAGGCTCGCTACCACATGATCAGCCGTGTCCAATCACGGCTGATCACAATGTAAACAGGAAGAGACGTCGACGGCTCTTCCTCACTCGCGTCTGACAGGCGCGAGTATAGGAGAGCCGATCGGCGGCTCTCCTGACAGGGGGGGTTCGCGCTGATTGTTTATCAGCGCAGCCCCCCCTCGTATGCCCACACTAGACCACCAGGGATGCCCACGCTGGCAGGGCAAAAAAAAAAAACGTAAAAAAATAAAAATAAAACAGGATTAAAAAAAAAAAATACAGGTAAAAAAAAAAAAAGATGGCAGTCAGTGCCCACACATGGGCACTGACTGGCAACATATACATCAGTGCCACCCCACAGTGTCCTTCAGTGCCACCCCTCCGTGCCAATCCATGCCCAGTGCCCACCTATCAGTGCCCATCTGTGCCACCCATAAGTAGCCATCAGTGCCACCCATAAGTGCCACCCATGAGTGCCATTCTGTGCCGCCTATGAGTTCCCAGTGCTGCCCATGAGTGCCCATCAGTGCCGCCTATGAGTGCCCATCAGTGCCGCCTATGAGTGCCCATCAGTGCCACCTATGAGTGCCCATCAGTGCCGCATACCAGCGCCGCCTATCAGTGACCATCAGTGCCACCTCATCGGTGCCCATCAGTACTACCTCATCAGTGCCGCCATATAAGTGCCCGTAATTGAAAGAGAAAACATACTTATTTACAAAACAGTTAACAGAAAAAAATAAAAATGATTTTTTTTTTCTAAATTTTCAGTCTTTTATTAGTTGTTGCGCAAAAAATAAAAACCGCAGAGGTGATCAAATACCACCAAAAGAAAGCTCTATTTGTGGGGAAAAAAGGACGCCAATTTTGTTTGGGTACAGTGTAGCATGACCGCGCAATTGTCATTCAAAGTGCGACAAAGTGCTGAAAGCTGAAAATTGGCTTGGGCGGGAAGGTGCGTAAGTGCCTGGTATGGAAGTGGTTAAACTTTTTACATTTTGTGTTGTTCTTTCATTTTTAAATGCTAAAATATATTTTTACTCTGGTTCTGCATCCTGCTTTGCTTTGCTACCCAATGGTTGTACTTAATTGCTCCTTTTCACAATTTAAATAAATGAACTGGCCAAATCAACAAAAACAATATACATCTGGGGTAGCTGATATTTTATAATAACAGCTTTTGGGCAAATGTTCCATTGTTTCCCTATTAAAAATTACATTGTAAACAATAATGCAATATTGCTGTTTACATTAGTTTTGTTAGGTAAAAGAAATTAATCTGATGCTTTCCTGATATATGTCACAAGTAAATTATGTTTGCATACTATTAAAATATCAACAAGCATGTCACAGGTATCCTAATGTCTGTAGAGATTTTATTAGCTTACATTTAAAATGTGTTTATTTCTGTAACAAAATCCTGCAATTACTACTGCAAACTAAAAGCACCCAGCCGTTTTTGGCACCATATCAGACAAACAAGCCTAATTTAAACTACTATATTTAGCCAGACAAGAGTCTTAAAAGATGCTTTTATCTTTATCTTTGGTCCAGGGGTTGTGTGTGTAGGCAGCTATATTGTTTACAGGCCTAGAAAGAGACACTATTCAAAGAAAATAGCAAAGACTTGAAACTTTGTGTTTTTTATTTATTAAATCTCAATTTATTTTCATCTGATACCTCGTACACACAATCGGTTTTCCTGCCAGGAAAAATGCCAAGAGAGCTTTTGACCGGGAATCCCGGCAGTGTCTATGCTCCATCGCAGTTTTCCCGAGAGGAAAACCACTGGGAATCCCAGCGGGAAAAAAAAGGCATGTTCTTTTTTTCCCACCGGTATTCCCGGTGTTTTTTAAGCCTGCAGTTTCCCTATGGGGAAAACCTGCAGTGGAGCATACACACGGCCGGGTTTCTTGACCAAAGCTCTCATGGCAGTTTTCCTGTCAGGAAACCGTGCCGTGTGTAAGGGAAAATGCTACGGAGCAGGTTTTCGGGTTTTCCCCTCGGTTTTCCCGGTGGACTTTTTACCGCCGGGAAAACCGATCGTGTCTACAAGGCATGATGTTTCTTTTTTTGTGATGGGATGTGCTAAAAAAAGCTTATGAATGCCATCTAGTCTTATAGCACACCACCGTTCATATTCACATTTATGAATTATTGATCATTGTTAAGTAATTTTATTTCAATAATATCTTTAACTAATCTGTAATTTGTCTGCTGATAATTAATACTGTACTGGTAACACAGTTGTCAATGTCTCTAGGAGAGATCTTCCCACTAATCCTGGTGCATCTTGTGCCAGACCGAAGCGGCCAAGTTGTTTAGGTGACGTCCATAATCTGTTTGGGCAGTGCAAACTTTCCTGGAGTCCAAAATTATTTGGAAGGTTTAAAGATTTATTAGCTTTCATTCATCTTCCATGACCCTAAATAGGAGAACTATGTATGTAGGCAGCTGGTAATTTCACATATTTGATAGCCTGGCTCTGTTGAATTCCATGGTTGTTGCTACAGAGAAGGGAGAAGAACTGTACTAACAATGCTACTGCCACCACTTATCATTGCGGGGAACGCTTGGACTTACTTTCCAACCTGCCCATCTGATTGCTTTGCTCTATCAGTGGTCATGTAGCAGTTAGGTTTGGGAACCATACATATGACAGGCAATCCAGTTGAAACTGGATATTGGGTGACTGTCACCTCATGTCTATAGATAGCTTAACCTCTTCACATCTTTGGCTCCTTTAGCACTTGTGCGACTTAAACGATTTTTACCACGATTTTTAACACAATTTTTGATGCAATTTTGACACGACTTAAAGCAATGCTTGTGTAATCTTGAGGTCTATGGACCTCAAGTCGCATCTAAGCTGGACCAGTTGCAAAGTTGCAACTTAAAAGTGCAGGGACTACTTTGAAGTTTCTGAGACTTGAAGATGCACAAATATGAATGAAAATCATGGGGTACGACTTGTCATGTGTCTTTGCAGTCCCAAATCGCACAAGTGTGAAAGGGGCCACTTACAGACGATCAGACTGGTCCGATGAAACTGGTCCGTCGGACCGTTTTAATCGGACCAGGCTGAAGTGGTCTGATGGTCTGATGTGTGTACACACCATCGGACCAATAATCCGATCAGACCAGAACGCGGTGACGTAGAACACACCGACGTGCTGAAAAAAGGAAGTTCAATGCTTCCAAGCATGCGTCAACTTGATTCTGAGCATGCGCAGGTTTTTGGTCCGATGCTTTGGCGTACTAACCATCGAATCTGTCCGACGGACAGGTGTTCGTTGGACAGATTTTAAAGCAAATTTTCAAACTTTCGTCCGATGGACAACGGTCCGATGGGCCGTACACACGATCGAATTGGTCCGATGAAACTGGTCTGCAGACCAGTTTCATCGGACCGGTCTGATCGTGTGTACACGGCCTTAGGGTAAAACAAATCTAAAAATCTAAGCTCAATTTTGCAACTTTGACAGGTTTTAGTTAAGCTGTACATTTTGTTACAACCTGCCGTCCCAGAAAATGATTGTCGCTAGCAGCTATAGCACTAGTTTGTGATAATCATAAGCAAATCTGGCAATCTGGTTGTACCCAAGTTGACCAGGCCGAGATTTGAACCATGCATGGCCGTCCTAAGGCCTCATGCACAGAGGGAATTTTACTGACGCTTTTAGCAGTGTCAGATGTTTTTTTTTATTGTTTTTACATCTTAAAAATGCCTCACCATGTTATTCTATGTATCCATGCGCACATGAGCTTTTAGGGGCTGTAAGGGGCATAGGTGTTTTCAAGCTGTAAAAAAAAAACAGGGCCAGGGCGTTCTGGAGCAGCAGTGTTAAGCTGTATACAGCGTTAAGCAGCTTCAAGCATTTTTATGCTGTAGTAATTTGGGAATGAAAAATAGAAGAGGGCAGAGAAACGCTGCTAAATGGTAATGCTACTAAATGCGCATTAACGCCAATGCAAAATAGTACTAAAAGTGTATTTTTACAGCTACGTTTTCCTGGCATTTGTACTGGCTTTGCAGCTTGTTTTTTTAACGCTTTGTGTGCATGGGACCTAATTTTCATTTTTGTTTGCCTATTCTTAAAGGTTTTTTTATTTTTACCTGTGGCCTCATGGTAAGCTTTGCACTCACTTCCTCTCCCATTGACAACAATGACACTGGGATACTTCTTCCAGTGACAACATTATCACTCAAACAGGAAGTGAAGAAAAATCTCCAAAGCATACACAGTAAGCACTAAAAAGTTTACAAACTTTCTACCTATCCCCATTGTCTTACCCTTTCCTGTTGGAGAGATTTCCTTGGAGAAATGTTTATGTTAAAAGAAAGCAAGAAACTGAGGTTCCAACCTTTCACCTGCTCAAAAACAAAAACAAATCTGCACATTTAAACGATGAAGCTCAACAATGTTCCACAATCCAAAGGAGTCAACCAGTTCCTAAACTTTTATGGATGCATATTTGAATTACTTAGTACCCTAGTTATATAAATGATTTTTCACATCACTACCAGAGCAATACAGTTCTTTCCACAAGAAGACTTTATGAATCAGCAGACCACGTAATGCTTTGAAAACCCCAAAATATAGCATTTGTATACAGAACTAACACACAAAAAAAAAACACATTTATCCAGAAGTAATTCCAACTTTGTGGGAACAGTTTGGGAATGGCCCCTTTCTGTTCCAACGTGACTGTGCACCAATTCACAAAGCAAGGTCCATAAAGACATGAATGAACAAGTTTAGGGTGGAGGAACTTCACTTGCCTGCACAGAGTCCTGACCTCAACCAAATAGAACACCTTTGGGATAAATTAGAGTGGAGACTGTGAGCCAGTTCTTCTCGTCCACATTAATGCCTGACCCCACAAATGGGATTCTGGAAGAATGGTCAAAAATTCCCATAGACACACTCCTAAAACTTGTGGACAGCCTTCATAGAAGAGTTGAAGCTGTTATAGCTGCAAGGGATGAGCCAACTCAATATTGAACCATACGGACTAAGAGTTGGAATGCCATTAAATTTCATGTGCATATAAAGGCAGGCGTCCCAATACTTTTAGTAATATAGGGCCGGATTCACGTAAGGTTTACGCCGGAGTGTCTAGAGATACGTGGTCGTAAGTACAAATGTGCGCCGTCGTATTTTTACGCCAATTCGCAAAGCTAGATACGCCGTAAAACAAGGCTTCAGCCACCCGACGTAACTTGCCTACACCGGCGTATTTTGGGCGCATAGTTAGGCTGGACGCATTCTGCATTTCCATGTTAAATATGCAAATGAGTAAGATACGGCAATTCACGAACGTAGATGCGCCAGGCGGAAAAGATACGCGGTTTGGGTAAGGGTTACGTCCGGCGTAAAGTTATTCCACCATATAGGTGGCGCAACCTATTTAAAAGATATGGATGTCGGAACAGCCATCATATGTTACGTCGTTTACGTAGTACTACGTGAATAGGGCTGTGTGTAGGTTACGTTCACATCGTAGGCAGTGTATTGACGTATCTTAGGCAGCTATTTCGACGTAACAGTGAACATGCGCACTGGGATGCGTCCAAGAGCCGACGCATGTGCAGTTTGTTTTTTGAAGCTCTGCCCATCATTTGCATGGGGTCACGCTTCATTTAAATGTTACACGCCCACTTCCACCTACTTTGACTTACGTGGGCTTACGCCGACAACTATACGCTACGCCGGCGCAACGTTTAGTGCAATCCTCTTTGTGAATAGCATGCTTGCCGCTCAACGTTGCGCCGGTGTAGCGTAAAGAAGATACGCTACGCTGGAACAAAGATGCGCCGATCTAAGTGAATCTGGACCATAGTATATATACATTAAGAAATTAATCAAGCAGTATTGTATATTGTGATTGCAGCCAGGGAGACCAAATTTTCCCAAATGTGTCATGCGTTAATTTATACCTAGGTATAATTTGGCTAACTATCCTGAATCATTGTAATACAGTATTGTAGGGGGAATATGTTATTTCCACTGAATTGCTATATTTTTTCTAAAAATAGTAACAAACATAAAAAAACGTTTCGTACTAGTAGGGCTATCAGAATCCCCTTAGTAACCCAAAAAAACATCTAGAAGTGTTGTATATGTTAGGAAGTTTTAGGAGTGAACTTATAAATGCACTTGAAAGAGGGGAGATTACCTATTCTAAATCGGATATATGGGGTGGAACTACCAAGGCCGCAGAGGTTGCAATCTGGCCCTGGCTTTCATCAATGTGGTGGCCCGATGCAGAAAACTTGAAAGGGCCCCACTGCTGCCATCCCAAAGTCTTGTGACTTGTTTGCGATTTATTTGCAACTTTTGTGATTTAACATTGCAGTCTATGGCACAAAAATCACACTAAAATGACACAAAAATAGCGAAAGAACCTTTTTTTTTGCATCTGCAAATTGAGTCACATTAGTCCCCACTATCGGAGTAAACGTACTGGAGTGACAGAATTGTAAATTTGAATATCGTGCAAAAGTTAATTTATTTCACTAATGCAACTTAAAAGGTGAAACTAATATATGAGAGAGACTCATTACATGCAAAGCAAGATAGTTCAAGCTGTGATTTGTCATAATTGCGATGATTATGGCTTACAGCTCATGAAAACCTCAAATCCACGATCTCAGAAAATGTGATAATTGTGAAAAGGTGCAATATTTTAGGCCCCAAGTGTCCCACTCTAATCAGCTAATTAAGCCATAACACCTGCAAAGGGTTCCTGAGCCTTTTCTGAGTCTCTCACAATCATGGGAAAGACTGCTGACCTAACAGTTAAGCAGAAAACCATCAATGACACCCTCCATAGGGAGGGAAAACCTTTAAAGGGTAATTTTCAAAGGTAGTTGGATGTTCCCAAAGTGCTGTATCAAAGCACATTAATAGAAAGGTATGTGGAAGGGAAAAGTGTGGAAGACAAAGGTGCACAATAATGGATGACCGCAGCCTGGAGAGGATTGTCAGGAAAAGGCCATTCGAAAGTGTTGGGTACTTTCACAAGGAGTGGACTGAGCCTGGAGTCAGTGCATCAAGAGCCACCACACACAGACGGATCCTGGACATGTGCTTCAAATGTCGTATTCCTCTTGTCAAGCCACTTCTGAGCAACAAACAACGTCAAAAGCGTCTTACCTGGGCTAAGGAAAAACAGACCTGGTCTGTAGCTCAGTGGTCCAAAGTCCTCTTTTCTGATGAGAGCAAATTTTGCATTTCATTTGGAAACCAAGGACCCAGAATATGGGGGAAAAATGTAGAGGCACACACTGCAAGATGCTTGAAGTCCAGTGTGAAGTTTCCCTAGTCAGTGATGATTTGGGGAGCCATGTCATCTGCTGGTGTTGGTCCACTGTGCTTCATTAAGTCCAGGGTCACCGCAGCCGTCTACCAGGAGATTTTTGGAGCAATTCATGCTTCCTTCCACAGACGAGCTCTATGGGGATGCTGACTTCATTTTCAGCAGGACTTGGCACCTGCCCACACTGCCAAAAGCACCAAAACCTGGTTCAATGATCATGGGATTACTGTGTTTGATTGGCCAGCAAACTCGCCTGACCTAAACCCCATAGAGAATGTATGGGGCCTTGCCAAGAGAAAGATGAGAGACATGAGACCAACAATGCAGAAGAGCTTAAGGCCGCTATTGAAGCATCCTGGTCTTCCATAACA
This sequence comes from Rana kukunoris, assembly GCA_029574335.1. NCBI lineage: Eukaryota > Metazoa > Chordata > Amphibia > Anura > Ranidae > Rana > Rana kukunoris. The sequence goes on along the minus strand of CM056054.1, from coordinate 153,032,088 downwards.
CCTCAGCAGTGCCACAGGCTGATATCTTCCATGCCACGCCACATTGAGGCAGTAATTGCTGCAAAAGGGGTCCAAACCAAGTACTGAGTACATATGCATGCTTATACTTTTCAGAGGTCTGATATTGTTCTATGTACAATCCTTGTTTCATTGGTTGCATGTAATATTCAAATTTTCTGAGATTGTGGATTTGGGGTTTTCATGAGCTGTAAGCCATAATCACCACAATTATGACAAATCACGGCTTGAACTGTCTTGCTTCGCATGTAATGAGTTTATCTCATATATTAGTTTCACATTTTAAGTTGCATTAGTGAAATAAATTAACTTTTGCACCATATTCAATTTTTTAGAGTTTCACCTGTATCTGTGCAGTATTTTGGATACCATAGTCTTTTAAAACTCCATAAAAGATTTGAAAATACGCTTATCGTAAGGATGCAATATATATTTTACTTTGTGTCTTGTCCAGACCATCTCTTGGCTAAAAAGATTTTCGTGGCCATGAATTATGTCATAAACAGATTATATCTCAAGCTGATTTGGCAAACATTTTGTTGCTGTCAGTGCTTCCCTGTCCCAATGACTATTTATTGCACCCCTTATTTTTTAAAGGATATCACAGGGACATCACAGGGACAAGAAGTGAGGGGAAATCTTCCTAAAGGCTTCAAAGGCAGAAATAAAAACATGTCAGACTTGCCACTTATTCAAAATAAAACTAAAAAAAAGTTGGCAGAAGTTAGCCACAACTAAAAAGGTTTTGGCTAGAGATTCACTTGAATTTATGCTGTAAATATTGACCACTAGGTTGATTAGTACTTTGCATAGTCAGTCAGCAAAGTCAATGAGACTTTGTTTTACCTTTAAGACTGTCAAAAATGTCAGATACCTATTTGACCTTTTAATCTATTTTAGGAATTATTTGTAACGTACTGTATTTTTGTTATTTTGTTAACTCCTATTTCAAATTTATGTGCAGGGTTACTGTACATAATTGTTATTTCCATATATTATTTAATAAATGTGTTTTGTTCTTTCAATCAATTCATTCTTTTGCTTCCCTCCCAGTTTATATTATCACAGTAAACATTTGTAAGTCTAGTTGCTGTGGATATAGGAGTGGCTGGGAGTAATGTTTATATGCAAACATTCTTTTCAGTTCTTATAAGGCCACTAACTTTGCAGCTGGCCTTTTGCCAGTTCCACTGTACAAAAAACTGTTACAGGTTTCATGAAACCTGGCTGATATTCCTCAAACACTTAATTAAAAATACAAATCTATGAGTCTTACAGTACAAATATATAGATAATATTTCTAATCTCCAACGATGTCGTCATAGTTTTTTTTCCAAGGTTAACCAAAACTGTATTTCTGCTTGAAGAATCATGAAAGTGGTTTAACTGAAATGTCCATTCCAAGTAGACCATTATTTACATTTGATTAGCAGTCAAAGTTTTTAAAATCCAATGTTGGTTGTGCAATAGAATGATTGAATGATTTGGCCTCAACACCAAATGCTATTGTCAGGCTTGAGTTCACCTACTGGTGGCACTGGGGTTCACTTTGCAGATGGCTGCAGTTCCAGTGTCCACCAGCAGGTGTCTCCCAAAAGCCAGCAGGTTCTGATCAACCACACCTGGCTCCAGCTGCCAGGTGGATATTTAAGATTGCTCCTTCCTTCCCCCAGGGCGTCACTATCCTATCTGCTTGCCTCCTTACTACCAGCTTGTGCCTGATAACTTTCCTGAACCTTCCAGTGTTCTGATCCGTCCTGCACCCCTCTGCTTTATTCCATGCCCTTGTACCCAATCGTGTTCCCTTCCTTGCATCCCTGTTGCCTTTGTCCCTTATGTTGTAGATATTGTATATAGACAGCAGTTAGGTTCATTAGTTATTTTTGTTCCTGTTTTCTGGAGTGGTTTGTGTTCTCACTGGTTGCTGTGTATGTTTATTGGTGTGTGTTCACTGTAAATAAATATCACTGTAATGATAAATACTTTGTTTGGTCTCAGTTCCATTGTGTAGCTACGTGTCTGGTGGTCTTAGCTGCTGATCCTGACAGATATGTCTGGCAGAAATCTAATACAGCTTACCATCCAAATAACACAATTCTTACTGTAAAGCATGGAGGTGATAATATCCTCTTATATGGGTGTCTCTCTGCAGCAGGGAATGGAGCACTTGTCAGGATAGAAGAAAAATGAATAGGGCAAAATAGCGTCAAATTCTTGAGGAAAATCTGCTGCCCTCTGTCAGAAAGTTGTCAATGGGAAGAAGGTTTACGTTCCAACATGACGATAACCTAAAGCACACAGCAAAAATTACCACACAGTGGCTGAAGGAGAAAAAGATGAATGTCTTTGCATGGCTTCGTCAGAGCCCAGAATTAAACCACATTGAAAATCTGTGGAATGACTTGAAGGCTGCAGTCCACAAATGGTCACCATCAAATTTAACACAGAACTTGAGCAGTTCTGCAAAGAAGAGTGGACACATTTTCCAACTCAATGTTGGTATTAAATCTTTCACTTGGATGTTATAAGTTGCACTAGTAAATAAAGCTGTATAAAACAAAAAATGTGTGTGTCTTAATTTTAGGCTGCAAAGCACAACATTTAATTATTTAAGGGGGGGCAATTATTTTCTATACCCACTGTTTATATCACCCATATATTGCAACACCTGACATAAAGGTCTGATTTGCTCACCTTCATATATTCAATGCACCATGGAGAGGATGCACAGGCAGATCAAATATTCACCATGCCGGCCATAGACGGTTCAAATTCATCAGGAACCGGCCGAGATTCGAACCATGTATGGACAGGCTGAATCAACCAGCCTCCCGGATTTTACATGAGATTATCACTAGCAGCTGTTATAGACACTAGCAATAATTACTATGTTATCCCGGCAGAGACAGCTTCCCCTGCCCCCCGCCAGGAGAGCCCAGTGGCTCGGCGGGAGGGTTTCCCCTGTCAACAATGTCACTGGTTGCAGGAAAGAAATTTGCTCCGTTTATTGCAGGCCATAGGAATGCATTTAAAAGTGCCAACCCATCTATAATGAGCTCAATTGACCATTAGAGGAAAGTGAGATACACATGCTCTAACCTTTTAGTGGTGTTACCTGGCTGTCAGTCTGGCTGTGAAGGTCAGCTACAGTGATGGATGGAGACGAGGTGAGTACAGGGCTCTCTGCAGATGTCTGTTTGATGGATGGTGCAGGGCTGCAGCCGGAGCGTGAAGCGATGGGGGGCACCTCAGCATGAGATGTGGAGGGCTGAGGCTGTGTTTCAGTAAAGGTTACAGATCTCTTCTGATCTGCTGTAAAGAAAATAAAAGATTTAAATTGATCTGTGAGAACACAGAGTACTACAAATGAATATGTTAGTCTATTCTGGCTGTTAAACACAGGATACTCGAGTAGAGAAAAATAGGCAAATAGAATGTAGGTGCCTAGGTTTCAGATGATCCCCCATATGTGAAGGGATACTAACACAACTATCAAACATGGTGCGCTTAAAGTATTAGCAAGTTTCTCCTTGTTTATTTTTTTTCATCTAATATAGGACATAATATAAAGATTAGGAATACTTCTTGTTTATGTGTTTTTTTCAGAGACAAATTGAATTAGAAAGGCCAAAAGTGTTTATGAGGATGACACTGTACAAGTTGCATCTCTGGAGTATAAATTACAATTTGCCACTATGTAAAACAAGATAGCACTGGGAGATGTCAGAGAAGGGTAGAAAGGAGAAATGGCATAATGTGTTTTTGTATATATTGTGACCGTGCTAAGCCCTGCCACTGTATTTGTAGGATTAAAGGATTAAAGACCATTGGTTTTGTAATTCATGGTTCAAGGTCTAAAATCCAGAGACTTTGAAGAGTTTTGGGGGGAAGAAGCCTCTAGCCTTGTGTCCAGGTTTTGCCAGTGTGCAAAGCCCTTATAATCGAAGGCCTGATAGCAGTTCAGGGCCCCGTCCTCCCCAGGAGTTGTGTGGCTGCAAGGGGGCAGCCAGGGGCATGCAGTGAGCAGTGGGGCTGACAAAGCAAGCCACGAGGCTAAAGGACCATTTTTTGCTTGTATTTTATAATTATGGTTGTAATTCCTTTGTGGGTAACCGTTTGTTCTTTTAAAGTTTTACTTTCTATCATATATAAAAGTGGACAAAAAAGCCCTGAAGCAGTATTTCTGGAGTGGACTGAACTCACTGGGAAGCACTACTCTTGAACAACACCCCACTCATTTCATTACCTATATATACACACACACATACAATATATATATTGTATATATAAAAAATGTAGCCAAGGTCAACTACTTTGCTACAAGTTAAGGGGCAGTTTCTTATTATTTTCTTATTCTTTTTATGGGTTTGGTTCCCTCTAGTGCAGGGGTCTCCACACTTTTCAAACCAAGGGCCAGTTTATTGTCCTTCAGACTTTAGGAGGGCCAGATTGTGGCCTGCAGGGGAAAAAAAATGTCCTGAGCCCAGCATCAGTGAGAATAAATATGACCTCAAGGTTGGTGATCAGTAGAAGGAATAGTAGTGCCCCTTATTAGTAAGAGGAATTGTATCCAATAATTGGTATCAGAGGAAGAAATGGTGCCCCCTTGTTGGTGTCAGTGAGAGGAATAGTGCCCCAAGGGCCAGACAAAGGCTAGCAAAGGGCCACATTTGGCCCTTGGGCTGCAGTTTGGAGACCCCTGCTCTAGTGCATGCTGGACTCTGGTGTGTGTGTTTGTTCTGCCTGTTGAGGATTTAGAGCAAAGCATCGGGGAACATGTAGTTTGAAATGAGGAAGTGACTAATCTGGACTACAAATAACAGAATGCTGTGGGCCTCCTGGGAGAGGAAATAAAAAGGACTGGGGTGGCTTAGATCGCTGTTTCTAGATGCCATTCTGACCCTGCCAGCAGGAGATCTGTGTGACAGGGAGTGCTGATGGATCTGCAGCCTACACAGCGGGGAGCCAGACAGCTAGACTCAGAGGGATCTCTGAGGACAGCATCGCTATTTCTGTTCAGGGGACCGGCGTGTGTTCAGGAATCATTTAGAGGTACCTGCAATCCAGTTTCCAGTGAGCTGCAGCGTAGCGAGGCGCCGCCATCTTTACAGAACAAAGATACAGAGACCGAGAATTCCAGCTGGACTCTGGTGTGTGTGTTTGTTCTGCCTGTTGAGGATTTAGAGCAAAGCATCGTGGAACATGTAGTTTGAAATGAGGAAGTGACTAATCTGGACTACAAATAACAGAATGCTGTGGGCCTTCTGGGAGAGGAAATAAAAAGGACTGGGGTGGCCTAGATCGCTGTTTCTAGATGCCATTCTGACCCTGCCAGCAGGAGATCTGTGTGACAGGGAGTGCTGATAGATCTGCAGCCTACACAGCGGGGAGCCAGACAGCTGGACCCAGAGGGATCTCTGAGGACAGCATCGCTACTTCTGTGCAGGGGACCGGCGTGTTTTCAGGAATCATTTAGGGGGGCCTGCAATCCAGTTTCCAGTGAGCTGCAGCGTAGCGAGGCACCGCCATCTTTACAGAACAAAGATACAGAGAACGAGAATTCCAGCTGGAACCTTCTCCTCATTTGATCCATCCATATGACATTCGTAGTGGTGAGCGGGCATAGCCCTTGTGATAGATAAGTACAGTACTGCTACATAACACTTACACAGACTGGCTGGTGGTACTTGTAGTTCCACAGAAGTAAAACCTACTGCTATACAGGCCACAAACAGCATCTGTTCAATACACATTACTGTTTCCTATAATTAGATTTGAGGACATCCTTAGGATCACATTAAAGGAGGAAGATACACCATTCTCTTTAGATAAATCACAGCTTAGCTCATTCTTGATTCTTGCTGCATCTTACACCTTGGATTACTATTCTCTTTTACAACTAAGGAAACATGCTAGCAGAAGATATCTGGAACTTAAGGAACAATACCCCTTTCCCCTTTCTGTTCAGTACTTCCTGCCTATTTGTATACATTGCATTGAACTGTCACAGGAAGGCACCCTATAAGATATTATTTGGGTCACATTGTGTGTTAATATTTTACAGTGTTGCTGGTCTGTGTGTGGAGGGGGCAGAAGAGAGAGACCTGACACATGAGATAAAGTGCCAGGTGTTTACTTTTCTGTTCACATAAGTCTCTGTAGTGTGTTTATATTACTATTCATGCATGAGAAGATAAGAGAACATATTCATTATTAAGCTGAAGTTGAAGTACTTATGCATTTCTTTGTGTTTTTCATCTCAGTAAACATATCTGACTTGCTTTGTTAATATATTGTGAGTCTCTATTTACTATCACAGATGGTGACATAATAGAACCCAAGGTGTCAGAGGTAAGAGAGGATTTGCAGTGTCGAGGTAACCAATGGGGTACAGAGTCTATTAGCAGCTCTTACATTTGGAGGTCCCACCGAGATACACACACAGATCCTGGTTTGCGCTCTGTCACGAGCGATCACGGGCGCCCGGTGATCATCGTGCCCGCCGAACACTTGCATCAGCTCTGGTCCATAGTGGTCAAGAGGCGAACCGACGTTCAGTTACGTTGGTTCGCCCAGGGGAGCCAACCTGCCACAGTACAACTGCAGCGGCTGGTTGGGAAGGGATTAACTGCAAAAGTGTTACACTAAACCAGGTATGCTCAAACTATGGCCCTCCAGCTGTTGCGGAACTACATATCCCATGAGGCATTGTAAAACACTGACATTCACAGACATGATTAGGCATGATGGGAATTGTAGTTCCTGAACAACTGGAGGGCCGTAGTTTGAAGACCCCTGCACTAAACTAAACCATTCACCTTAACATTTGTATTATTACATCATAATTAAAAAAGCATAAGGGAAATATAGTGATGAAAATAGCACTTGTGTGTTTAGTCAATTATTTTTTCCTTACTAGTTCTTCATGATTCACGTAAATAGGAATTTGACAGGGGGTAGGTCCTTTGCCTTCACACTTTATGCTAAAGAGCGTCCATCTTTCCCATTTCAGAAAGTTCTGAGGTTTGCATAAGCCAATGTCCCTTATTGCCAAGCATCTTGCTGCACAACTAGGGACTGAGACTGTAAACTACAGAAAAGCATGGATCCATCCCGCCTTGTATCAAATGTTTAGGCTGGTGGTAAAATGGTGAGCACACTTTGGGCCCCTTAGTACCAACTGAGCATCATTTAAACGCCACAGCCTACCTGAGTATTGTTGCTGACCATGTCCATTCCTTTATGACTACGGTGTAACGATCTTCTGATGGCTACTTCCAGCTGGACAATGCACCATGTCACAAATCATATATCATCTCAAACTGGTTTCTTGAACATGACAATGAGTTCAATGTACTCCAATGCCCTGAAATCTGAAACTCTGAGAAAAGCTAAGCAGTACAGAGAATATTAGTCCTTTGGGTCTTTTAATAGCAAGTGGCAAAGTCGCATAGAGATCATCCCTAAACCAGACAGCAGCCAGAAATTTGGTAAAGACTTCAGGAAACCTAATAAAATATCAATTGGTTAAAAGGTTGGGTTCCACTAGGTACACTACCACACTCAAGCTTACAGTATGGTATTGGTAGGTTCCCTTACAGACAGCAAAAAGGAAAATACATATTTTGCAACATCAGATGGGCTGTACCAGTACATTCTCATTCCTAAGAATTGAAGAATGCATTCTTCTACTCCACGTAGCCTATATTGTGGTATATTTAGATGATGTTGAAATTTTTTAGTCTTGACAGTCATTTTCATCTACAGAAGGTCCAAAAAAGTACTTGATTACATTTATAAAGCCAGGTTAACAGCCGATTAAAAAAAAAGTTTTCAAGAGGCCTAGTAGAGGCCTAGTAGAAGCCCAGTATCGGGCTACAGAATTGAGTGGGAACTTGTAAATCCTCTATAAAACAAAACTGAAACAGATAAAAGTTTTCCCCAGTCAGTTAGAATCTTTCTATGGATTTGTCATAAGATGGAGTCTATTGACTAACCAGAAGTTAATTTTGTGGCTGGGGCTAGGCAGTGGCCATTGAGGAGTCATAGAGAACTGCAAGGAGTCTTGGAGAAGCTGGGTATCTATTAGCACTGAAGTGCAAGCCCAATGTGCCTGCCTGTACAGCAAAGGTTAAAGCCCGTAAAAGGGCTTTAACCTTTGAGCTATCTTATCTTCCCCAGAGTTACTAAAAGTGGAGGTTTGGCTGTAGGAGACACTTAGGTTACTACGTCCCGACTCACCCAAGCAGGCAGCTACTGGGAAATAAGATGGGTATGCAGGGAAGAGTCTTTGATGTGTTGAGATGCTGCAACCAAATGTCTATAGGTAACACAGTCCTAGCAGGTAGTGGCAAAGTCGCATAGATATCATCCCACACACAGAGATACAGAAAAACAGACTAGGAATTTACAGGTTCTGACTGGAATGCCAAGAAATCACACTGCTGCGGGGGAGCAGGAAGCTGACTGTCGTACACAAGGAGAAGACTGGATACTAGTAGGGGGCAAAAAGTCACTAGAATAGGATGTAGACCGGGGAACATGAGGATCACAGAAGCAGGCTCGGGGATACAGGCACAAGGTACAGGTTGGTGTGCACAGGGATCAGAGGGCTGGATTTAAGCTGGAGTACATGAGGATCACTGGAGAGACAGATAGCATTGAGGAAAGCTGTGGCAACAGGGGCAACGTGAGAAGACACTGGGGATCACCAGAGAAATCACTAGGGAATGCAGGGAGTCAAGCTGCTAGCATGTGGGTTCATTGTTCAAACACCAAGCAACCCGCATGCTATCCTTTTAAGACAGGCCCCCCTCTGTCATTGGCTTCACCATCAAGGGAAGCAGCCTGTGGTCACACACAAAGGGGAAGATCCGGTACATAGCATTCATCTGAAATTTTCATTGATTAGTTTAATCAGTACAGTTTTTGTCAGAAAACATCACTTCCGAATTTTTATTTTGTCATACGAGAATTGTCATACTTTAGTAATCTATTAATTTTCAATATGGAGACTAGCATGCATACTGATCTCAGTAAATAGAGCACATCCACAATGATAAAATTGAACAAGGAGCTAAAAACAGTACTATGTAAGGCAGGGCTCGACAAAATCCGGGCGCCCGGTCGCAATTGCAACAAGAAATTGTCACATGGCGCCCAGGGAAGCTTAGGCCTGCAGAAGGCCGCAAAGCTGCGGCCTCAATTACCGGCCGGCGCGGGCCATGATCGCACCCGTGCGGGCCAGCCGGTAATTGAGGCCGCGACTTTGCGGCCTTCTGCAGGCCTAAGCTTCCATCTGTGATCTGGCGCCATCTTGTGGTGGTTGTTGTCATTACATGTAGTTACATTACAAGTAGCAAAACAGCAGTTCTAATGTGTTTTTCACTGTTTTCACTGCCATCTCCTTCCCTCTAATTAGAACCCAAAACATTATATATATTTTTTATTATAACACCCCATTGCAATACTTTCTGTCACACCACATTTGCGCAGCGGTCTTACAAGCACGCTTTTTGGGGGAAAAAATACACTTTTTTTATAAAAAAAATAAGACAACGGTAAAGTTAGCCCAATTTTTTTTATATTGTGAAACATTATGTTACGCCGAGTAAATTGATACCCAAAATGTCACGCTTCAAAATTGCCTCTTTTTGCGGAATGGCGACAAACTTTTACCCTTTAAAATCTCCATAGGCGATGTTTAAAAAATTCTACAGGTTGCATGTTTTGAGTTACAGAGGAGGTCTAGGGCTAGAATTATTGCTCTCGCTCTACCAATCGCTGCGATACCTCACATGTGTGGTTTGAATACTGTTTACATATGCGAGCGCTACTCACATATGCGTATATGCATATGCATATTGGCGGGACGGGGTGCGTTTTTTGGCTCCTAACTTTTTTAGCTGGCTCCTAGATTCCAAGCAAATTTGTCAAACCCTGATGCAAGGGATCAGTGTCAAAAATATCTTGTACAAACAGATGCTTTTGATGTTTCCTTGCTGGGAGCAATCCTGTCTCAGTAAATGCTTGAGAAAGAACATCTAGAAGCATACCAAAGTTAGGAACTAAGCCCTACAAGGAGGAACCATTTAATATGTTTGTTACTGCATCAATTCATATTCCTGATATGTGTCTGTTGTACCATGTACTTATGTTAAAAAGTATCCTGATCTATTTGTATTGTTTGCTTTGTTTGAAATACCTGATGATCCTGCCAGTTCCCCTGCTTTTCTATTTCAAACTGACCACGTTAGGCACGGAAGCACATCCTTCTCAGCGTGGTCAGTTTTCTGGCTGTGCTGGAAGAACAGCCTGGCAGTCCTCCAATAGCCCAGACTAGCTGCCACTCCTTCCTGTACAGATCTTCACTTGGAAGGTCAGTGTATTGCTCTTTCTCTGGCTTCTGCTGACACATCGCCTGCAGTTTCCGCCCACACCCAGCCACCCTATCCAGCAGTCTATGTTTCAACCACACTTGTCTAAGTTAACTCTTAAAACAAACCTATATTGAGACATTATAAAAGGTGTCACTTATTGTCTTTAGTACTTTTCAAAGCACATTAGTGTAGATCAGGGCTTCAGCGTGACTTTCTAATGTCCATGCTTGTTTTGGGTCTGTGATTCCACACTGAAACCAAAGCTAGTCATGTAACTAGTATTCTTATGCCTCGTACACACGACCAGTTTTCCCGCCGGGAAAACTGCAATGACAGCTTTTAGCTGGTAAACTGGCCGTGTGTATGCTCCCGACAGGAAAACTGTTGCGATTCCCGGCCAAAGCTCTCACCGCTGTTTTTCTGTCAGGAAAACCTCTGGTGTGTACAGGGGGAAAGTTACAGAGCAGGTCCTCGGTTTTCCCCCCAGGATTCCCGGCAGACTTTTTACTGCCGGGAATCCCGGTCGTGTGTACAGGGCTTTAAAAGGTCAGTTTTGGCTGCCCCTGTATGTCTATTAATACAGATCATCTTTAAACAACTTTTTTTAAATGTTATTGCATTGTTTTGGACTTTAGACTTCATGACTAGTATGAAATGTAATGTCCCACAATAGAGTGTTTCAATAAGGCCTTGAGAAGGCATTAGTTATATAAACAAATCCTATGTTTGCAGATGAAGGTTCACATACTTACACATATGGCAGAACCTTGCACAATGCTCTTTAGTCCTTTCAACTGATTTTTTCACTCGGAATGTTTTCAACTTTTTAATGCTGCTTTCAAATATAAACTGTTCATGTGATATTATTGTAATAAAAGACCTCATCTTTTTTACATATTTTTTGTCCTGATTAATATAGCACCATCATGTTTTGCAGAGTTTTTTTTTCCAGCTGCCCCTGCAACAAGGAGTTTGCATTTATTTAAAAGTCCCTACTGCAGTTATACACCTACGCAATAGGGCCAACATGGGCGGCAATTGTTTACCCCACCAGAGGAAAAAAACAATGAAACAACATGAAAGCATACAAATGCATTGCAGATTGAGATTTTGGTAAGTATAAAGTCAGGACCCTAAACACCACATAGCAAACAGACTGCCTCTTTTACCCCACCATACTTTGATGAAGCAGTTCATGTCAAATAATCATCATTTAAAGTGTTACTAAACCCACAACAGTAAACTCAGTCTGTATATGCAGTAAAGCATGCCTGTTATACTCACTGTGGGTTAATCCTCCGCATTTAGTAAAAAGCCTGCTTGATCCTGTCTTTGCTGATCCTCACCTTCTTCCACAGTCCCCAATCCTGCTGATAGAACAGAACCTTGGGGGCACTCTGCACAATGCTCAGTTTGGTGTGTAATGCTAGAATTTTTTTTTTGGGGGGGGGGGTGCTCATGATTGGCATATGGCCAATCAGCACTGTCCAGATGGGGATCAGGGGTCCTGCAGCCCCATAGAACAGTCAGAGGAGAAACTACTCCTACAAGCTTTATCCAGTGCTTGTCTGAACACTGAAAGAAGTCATAAGACTGCTATATGCTGCTGATGAGAAACGTTTTTTAGCAGTTTGTATTTACTAAAATAATTGCATTTCCATGTTCTGTGTACAGTGGGAGACCAGATATAATGAATGCCGGGTACTGGGTTTAGTAACACTTTAAAGGAATGTTTGGCTATACACCTACATTTTTGCCTTTGTTTTAACTTTGCAATAAATAGAGTTCTTTTGGTCAAAGTCATGTGGTTTCATGTGGAAAAAAGGAAATCACTGCGCTAAAACTTACATAGGAAAGAAAAGGGAGCTAAAACATAGTAAAATGTGCTACCCCAGGTGCTGCAATCTACATGTAAACACTAAATACAAGAAATGAACATAAGAAAAAATTAAATCGCGCTACCACAAATAGAATAAAATATAAATATATAAATGACCACAAATCAATAAGTGAGTAAACACAAATTAAAGAAGGGTGACCTATGATGGCCGCTGGACAATAAACGATCACCTAATAGATATTATTAATGACGAAAACATATGGTGATAAAAATAAATGTCCCTCTGCTGAATTTCCAATTAATATATAAAAGAAAAAAAGTCTGTGAAAAAGTAAACACCGGTGCTCCTGAGTCACAACAAGTTGATAGAAGTGGTCAAAAAACAAAACAAGTGTATCCTCCACCAAGCTTATAGAATAGTCTCTTACCAGAAACCAATGATCCCTAATGACAAAGGATCAGATACAGCATATACGGAGTTTCACTCGCGTGATGTCAGACCGTCACTCCCGGTAAGGGCTGGTAGCCAGGAACATGCAGCAGTATGGATGCCCACCATGCAAAAACAATCAAATGCTCCACATAGTGTATTAAACTTAATAAAATTTGTTAAAAAAGGGAATAAAATGCACTTACAATTATGCAATGATAAAACGCCTTAAGAATTAATGTGCCGGCCGGAACACAAGACAAAACTTCAGGCACTCGTCCACTGGTGGAACATATGGGAACTGGGTGACAACAGCGCGTCGCTCGCCCTACATCCGTTTCGATATAAACTATCGTCACCATATGTTTTCGTCATTAATAATATCTATTAGGTGATCGTTTATTGTCCAGCGGCCATCATAGGTCACCCTTCTTTAATTTGTGTTTACTCACTTATTGATTTGTGGTCATTTATATATTTATATTTTATTCTATTTGTGGTAGCGCGATTTAATTTTTTCTTATGTGGTTTCATGTATAAGTATCACCCACCATGGTCTATTTGAATTAACTACAAACCTGCCCACTTGGTTGGTGGGTAATTCCCAGATCTGACTAGCAAATTGGAAGATGTGTCTTTTGTGCTTGAGACTTTAGGCAGTATTTTAGAAGATGACATTCACAACTATAGTGACAGAAAGGTTTTAACTATAAATGGAAAAATTGCATATTTAATTGAATTGCGAATTGTAGCTACCAGGTGTACACATATATCCTTTTGATCTCTCTCTCCAGCTCTTTTTTACATGTTTGATTGTGACAAAGTGACACATGAATAATAGTGCTATGATTTCTATGTTAAATTGAATAGATCCTAACCTGCTTTTTGATCTTCCTCTCGTATCTGCTTGGCTCGAGGTTGTATGCTCCTACGAGTAGTTGAGAGTCTAGCCCCATGGCGACTTCTTGGTTCAGTTTGTGTTTTTTGACGTGAAAGTAAAGGCCTTCGTAGCTGAACCAGGTGAGAAGGAGAGAAAGCCCCCTGTTACACCACAATACAAGGGACATATTAACACTCAGGAAGAATTATAGTAAACAGTGCGAACAAGGTATGGCTTGGTTCAGTAAACCTCAAGGTCAACATCTACATGGTTGCCTACAAAGTACCAAGAATCAGTTATAGACTCGGATGCACAATTTATAGCGGTAAATCAAGATGTTCTACAAATGTTGTCTATAATTCTAAGCATGCGTCTGTTAATAACACACATTTGTAGAGCTAACAGGTCTGAAGTTCACCACACCATAAGTGGCAAAAAGGTGACATATGCTCTCCAAGTCTAAGCAATTGCTTAAAGCGGAGCTCCAGCCGCGAAACATTTTTTTTTTAAAGTCAGCAGCTACTAACAGTGTAGCTGCTGACTTTAAATAAGGACACTTACCTGTCCTAGGCGCCCGCGCTGACGGCCCCCCCGATGCCGGTCCCATGATCGCTCCGGGTCCCGCGCCGCCATTCACACTATGGGAAACAGGCAGTGAAGCCGTACGGCTTCACTGCCCGTTTCCTACTGCGCCTGCGTGAGTCTCACGCTGGCTTGTGAATGGGCGCGCTGCTCTCTGAGAACACACACAGTTCCCAGAAAGCAGCGCGCCCCATTCACAAGGAGAAGGACAAGAAGAAATCAAACCGCGGTGTGGAAGAGGCAGATTACGGACTTCCGCATAGCAACAGCTATTTCGGGTGAGTATTTTTTTTTTTTTTCAGTTTTTATTTTATTTTAAACAACATGGCAAAATGTTGTTTTGCTGGGTGGAGCTCCGCTTTAAATACTCATTAACAAAACAGACAATTACCTGGTGCAATGTATACACTTCTAATAAGAGACCATCATGTAACTGAGAGGTTATCTATATTAACAGAAAGGTGTGGGACTTAGCAATTTTAAATTCAGACCTGTCAACTCCAATGAATTGAGGAATGATTCAGGAATTATTAATATATCACCAGCAATACTCCATGAAAGCTTAACAGTCTCAGAAAGTCAGGCTAATATTTTACAAAGCATGCAAAGAAATGCATCCTAAGGCAGCATTTGGAAATATATTTTCTATATTGCCATTTTGCTGAAATATGAAATATACTGTATCATTCATAAAAGTAAAATTATAACCAAAGTTATTGATGTACTGAACTACACTAAAATATTTCAGAGATATACAAATATTCAAGACATTTCACAGAATTAACCAAGCAAGCTATGCTACACTCTGAAGAAATTCTGAAACTATTACATATTTTTTCTGACTTATTTGTCCTGTAACTGTACAGGATTCACTTTGTTGTGGTGGTCAATTCACAAATCAATAAATAACTATAACGTTTTTAGGAATGATACAATTATTTCATATATTTATGATGTGCTGTGTCATATGCAAAATGTGAAGATATCTTTAGAAATGTTTAGCCTTCAAATACATGACTTTTGGTAACCAAAAACGCAAAGGATGTATTATAATTTCAAAATTATATATATATATATATATATATATATATATATATATATATATATATATATGCACAGTATCTCACAATTGTGAGTACATCTCTCACATTTTTGTAAATTTTTTATTATGTAATTTTATGTGACAACACTGAAAAAATTACACTTTTACAATCTAAAGTAGTGAATGCACAGCAAGTATAACCGTGTAAATTTGCTGTCCCCTCAAAATAACTCAACACACAGCCATTAATTTCTAAACCGCTGACAACAAATGTGAGTACACCCCTAACTGAAAATTTCCAAATTGGGCCCAAAGTGTCAATATTTTGTGTGGCCACCATTTTTTTCCAGCACTGCCTTAACCCTCTTGGGCATGGAGTTCACCAGAGCTTCACAGATTGCCACTGGAGTCCTCTTCCACTCCTCCATGATGAAATCCCAGCATTTGGAAATATATTTTCGTTATTGCCATTTTGCTGAAACATGAAATATTGATGACATCCCAGAGCTGGTGGATGTTAGAGACCTTGCGCTCTTCCACCTTCCATTTGAGGATGCCCCACAGATGCACAATAGGATTTAGGTCTGGAGACATGCTTGGCCAGTCCATCACCTTTACCCTCAGCTTCTTTAGCAAGGCAGTGGTTGTCTTGGAGGTGTGTTTGGGGTCGTTATCATGTTAGAATACTGTCCTGCGGCCCAGTCTCTGAAGGTATGGGATATAGCTCTGGTTCAGTATATCACAGTACATATTGGCATTCATGGTTCCTCAATGAACTGTAGCTCCCTAGTGCCCGCAGCACTCCTGCAGCACCAGACCATCACACTTCCACTACCATGCTTGATTGTAGGCAAAACACACTTATCTTTGTAATCCTCACCTGGTTGTTGCCACACACACGTGACACCATCTGAATCAAATAAGCTTATCTTGGTCTCATCAGACCACAGGACATGGTTCCAGTAATCCATGTCCTTAATCTGCTTGTCTTCAGCAAACTGTTTGCAGGCTTTCTTGTGCATCATCTTTAGAAGATGCTTCCCTCTGGGATGACAGCCATGCAGACCAATTTGATGCAGTTTTCAGCGTATGAACTGAGTACTGACAGGCTGACCCCCACCCCTTCAACCTCTGCAGCAATGCTGACAGCACTCATACATCTATTTCCCAAAGACAACCTCTGGATATGATGCTGAGTACGTGCACTCAACTTCTTTGTTCGACCATGGCGAGGCCTGTTCATAGTGGAACCTGTCCTGTTAAACCACAGCTCAGTTTCAGGGTCTTGGTGATTTTCTTATAGCTTAGGCCATCATTATGTAGAGCAACAATTATTGTTTTCATATCCTCAGAGTTATTTGCCATGAGGTGCCATATTGAACTTCCAGTGAAAAGTATAAAAGAGTGAGAGCGATAATGCCAAATTTAACACACCTGCTCCCCATTCACCAGAGACCTTGTAACACTAACGAGTCACATGACACCAGGGAGGGAAAATGGCTAAGTGGGCCCAATTTGGACATTTTCAGTTAGGGGTATACTCACTTTTGTTGCCATTGGTTTAGACATTAATGGATGTGTGTTGAGTTTTTGTCACTATTTTGCATTGTAGCAAAGTGTAATTTCTTCAGTGTTATCACATGAAAAGGTATAATAAAACATTTACAAAAATGTGAGGAATGTACTCACTTTTTCAAGATACTGTATATATATATATATATATATATATATATATATATATATATATATATATATATATATACACACACACACACACACAGTTTTTTTCTTTTTACCAGCAAAAACAAAAGAAATTGCTTGCTATGCTTTGTAGCATGTTACTGAAAATGTGGATATGCACCAGATTATTCAAATTTAAAGCTCAATTCCAGAATTTTTTTAAATTTCAATCAGTTAGTTGCCTGGCTCATTTTAAAAGAATGCAATGTTTCCCACACACTCACGCTATCAGGCTGGGATCCTCTTTCTGGTTGACTGATGTTTAGCGACATTCAAGCCACTTTCTGTGAGTGTAAGGCATCAAGGACATTCCCCCTGGGGGCATTATTAAGGCTGCCCTGGCCTCACAAGGGCAAGGTACAGAGAACTGCACCATTTTATTGCATGACATTGTTCTCTGCCAAATTCAGGACCCACTTATTATTTGAGAAGGAAGAGTACCCATGACATAACTTGACCAGACTGAAGATCCATTGTAACAAAAAGTATCTATAAGAAATACTTTAATAAAGAATATGTTGTTCCATGTATCACATTACAAAAAGTCTAGGACTTTTGCCAAATGATCTCTACCCAATAAGCGTATTCATGAAATGATCTCTGCTCAAAAAAGACTATTCACTACTCTTTAACATAAGTCACATCTCCAAATGCCTCAGTTTTCAGACATTGGAAGGATCCCAGGCGCAGGTAAAAAAGCATTTTAGATCTTCAGATACTCTTTACCCGTCTATCTCAGCAAGGCAGTTTTCATAGATTTAAGTCAACCCTTGCATTAATGCCGCGTACACACGATCATTTTTTGTGATGAAAAAAAAAAAATTTTTTTGTGAAGTAAAAAACTACGTTTTTGAAACGTCACTTTTCAAAGACGATGTTGCATACACACCATCGTTTTTTTCACAAAAAGCGAGGTTACGTTCACCACTCTTTTCCATTGAAGCTCGCTTCATAACTAGCTTCTGGGCATGCGCGGGTTGAAAAACGTTGTTTTAAACGACGTTTTTGCTACACAAGGTGACTTTTTGTGAAACAAAAAACGACGTTTTGAAAAACGACACAAAAAATTCAAGCATGTTGGAATTTTTTTTTAGTTGTTTTTTTGAAGACAAAAAACTACGTTTTGCCCACACACGATAAATTTAAATGACGTTTTAAGAAACAACGTTTTTTTTCATCGCAAAAAACGACCGTGTGTACGCGGCATAAGACCCAATTTAAAGCAAAATTCCCTTCTGTGCAGACTGACTTTTTGCCAGTGTTATAAAGGCCTGGCCAATAAAGTGCAATTCGATGGCATTGGTATTAATAGTAAAGTTATCCTAACTTGTATTTTGTGCTAGTAAAATTAAGAACTTTATTCATAATCCTGCAGCTTCAAGAGCTTTAACAGCAGGTTCGGTATGAGTAGTTTGACATTATATTTGGGTTTCTCTAATGAACCATCATACAAAAAATAAGCAGGGCTAGGATTCACAATCTACTACAATAAGTGCATACATATAATAGGGCCAGATTCAGGAAAGGTTACGCTGGCGGATCGAGTGATCCGCCAGCCTAACTGTGGCTTTGAGCCGGCGTTTCTGTTTTCTGTAACCAGAAAACAAGAAACGCCGGGTTGAAGTTCCGATGCGAGCAGCGTAACTGAGTTTCGCCATCGCATCGTTACTTCAACTTAAAAATGGCGCCGGGGGCGTTCCCGCCGATTTACGCTCAAAAAATATGTTAATGAGCGGAAATCGGCAATTCACGATCGAAATCCGGCGCGACGCAATGACGATACGACGTTTCCGGACGGGATACGCGGCGCATAGATATACCTACATGGGGTTGGAGTATCCTATGTTAGGTATAGGCGTCGTCATCGCGTCGGGAAAAAAAAAAAAAACGTCGCTTGCGTAAAACGGTCATGAATGGGAATGTGACGTCATTGATGTTCATTCACAGATTTTGGAGCATGCGCACGGGGATGTTTTGACACTCGACGCATGCGCAGTACGTTGGCGGCGGGATCGCGCGTAGTTAGCATACTACACGCCCCGTACCCGCTACATTTGAATTCCGCCGGCTCATTTGTGATGCGCTGCCGCAACTTTAGGAGCAAGTGCTTCGTGAATGACAGCACTTGCTCCTAAAATTTCGGCAGCGCAACGCAAATCAGAAGCGTTACTCCAGAGCAAAGATGCTCTGGAATACGTGAATCTGGCCCATAGAGAAATGCAGACTCTGTTTCAGGCATATTCCAATAATAAAGCAAGGATGCTGTTGTTTGCAAAAACACATTGATATGTCAGAAAAATTAATATTTTGAAAGTATAAAACATTGCACCTACCAAACAAAGATATACTGGAAGATATGCACATAAATAATATTTTTTTACATTTGAAGTGAAAATAGCCTTTGCAATTTATTAACCAAGTTGAGTCTGCATGCTCTATATTTCTCATTGAATAGGTTTTCTTCTAATGACTGACCTTGTGCTGAATAGACATAGATAAGGCTGTGAAAGAACCAATTAAAATCACTAAATGTATTTCTAGTCTGTATTTACACCTGGTGCTCACCACGGATAACCTGAATAAGTAATTGTAAGTTCATTATTGTATGAACTTAAATGTTTAAAAAAAAATACATTTTAACATATACATCTAAAGATACCTTCACATATAGAATATAGAGAGGAGATGGAAATATTATACATTTGTGTTCTGTGCTGTCCAACCATATGTTTACTGTACTCCACCTCTGCCATCTGATCAGTTATGTACATGAGTTCTGAAGACTAATGCAAGGAAGATGCATGTATGAAGTTGGATAATTTACTGTATCACACCACTATCTGAATTACGCCAATATCAGTAAACCCTCTCTCACAAGTTCTGTAACAAATATTGTTGAATACAGAAGAGGTAATTTTGTGTCTACAATTATTTCATATATTTCTATATTGCCATTGCTAAAGTACCGTATATATTGAAGTTATTCCTTTATTACCAAGCTGAGAGATACAAACTACATGTAATGGCACAAACAGAGACAGACAGACATGATGGTGGTTACAGAATTATAATACTGAAACAGTATTATCCAATGATTTTTATGAGATATAAAAGTGCTTCATTATATGCTTTTTGTATATATTAATTAATCAGTGATACATATATAATGTATTTATATGCTTTTTATAATATAGTAAAAACAGCAGAGACATTATCCAGCGCAAAGCAACAATTCACCGGTCAGTAACCAGTCATGAATTATTTTTTTATTAGGTTTGTACTATATAATATGGCTACTGAATACTGATTGCTTGCTATGAGTAAACCAGTGCTGGGACAAGGTCATCCCATGTGCCCAGGGCGAAGATGCCAAACTGCGTCACCCCTCCCCATTACATGACCACCCCTGATTATCTTCTGCAGCTGGGATCTATGATACTTGCACTGCAGCGCCGCTTCTGCCTGATGACAGTTGCAAGGTGCAACAAAAGAAAGCGTAAAAATATATATATATATATATATGTTGGGCACCTGGCTGGCACACCCGTATTGTATTGCCAGTACCCAGTGCCGATGGCAACCCTCTAAGTACGCCACTGGTGCAGACAATGGACCTCACTGCTCCTCTTCTCAGACTCCTGTTATGTAGGGCTGTCCCCAGGCAAGGTTGTTAGTAAAGGATGGAAGAGGTGAGGGCAGGCTCTCAATTTGTTTGAATATACTGTATGGGCTGTTGCCTCTCAGCGTCCCCGCTTAAATGTAAGGACACAGCTTTAAGGGTAGCTGCCCTCTTACCACATCCTCCACCCAGTCCCAGCCCTGATCACTGCATTATATTTCCAATGAAATTCAATAAGTTGCATTTTTACACATCTAATGGGAGCCAGTGGGCCTTCTTATATCCTGATGCTGTATAGCTTGTAAGCATGCAGGGCTGAAGCAAATGATGATGTCGCTTAGCTCATAGCAACCAACCAATTTTTGGTTTCATTTCCAAAAATGCTTTTGATTACAGCTAGACAGTCTGCAATTAACATCATCACATAAAGCACAGTGCATACAATGCATGAGCCAAAATCACAAAAGAAGCAAAGCATTGCAAGTTCTACAGAGCCGTTAGCTATCATTAATAATAATGAAGTCAACAGCAAATAGCAGCTGAAATTACAGAGTCAAAGCTACATTATGCATTAGCAAGTTTAGTTTATGGGATGTTGAACTGTAAGAAAGAATGGTGGGGTTTGCAAGATGATGTCTCACAATGCTGACAAACAATTAAACATGGGTTTTGCAACAAATGTAGATGTAATCAGGTAATATTTTAAGCAATAAACATATTACCAATACCTTGTGTGCAGGTTTGATATATAGGAAAAGCCAAACATCTTGAAACTGATTGTTCCTTTTTGAGGTTGACACCATGTAGTTGGTCATCCTCAGCATTTTGTCCTTACCTGCCTAAGTCCTTTCTTCCTCCCCAAAGGTGGCTGAAGGAGAAGATTCTGGTGACCAGGCTCACTCTGCACACTTGCTACCCTGTTGAGTGTTAACAGTATTAACACATGGAATGTTCACACATATGAGGAAGACGTATGGAAGATGTAATCAGAAACATATATACGACATTTATTATAACTTTGTGACTAAGCACTGTGTATGTGACATCCAGTGTATGTTTAACAACAATGCCCATAAGGAGTCTTTACTAACTATTACCTGTTAGCATTTTCCACGTCCATGATTCTCTCCCCAAAAATTTACCTGGGGTAGTAATATTCCTGAAGTTTTAATACTGCTGTTTGTTTACTGATGGTTATAGTTCTATTTTGTTACTATTTTTTTGTCCATGGCTACCAGTGTACATCCCCGCTCAAGAATTACCACATTCAAACATTCACATTCACACAAATTCAAACATTCTACTAATATATAAACTCAGATTGCCATATGGTACTTTCCATCTATACATACCTGTAAATTTTCTGTATACCAGTAGTTAGAAGTTACAATACATAAATTCTATCTAGCAATAAACGTACTATCTTGCAAATATTAGTACTCCAGTATAAGGACTCCAAACAGGCAGGACCGTCTTTATAGCATCATGGGCCCTTAGGCAAAGTAATGCTCTGGTGCCCCTACAATGGAGACACTTTTGGGGCATCGTGGACTCAAGGACCAGCTGCTTTGGGGAAAGTGCAGGGTGTCCCCCCATGCAGCTGGGGCCCCTGGGCATTGCCTAGGTGTGCCCTCTCATTAAGACAGCCCTGTAAACAGGGTTATGCCACTATTCTTAGCAAGAGCCACTTCCATAAATTGCTATAGTTTATGACTATAGTTTTCATTCCAGGGACTAAACATATTGGGCCAGATTCACGTACATCGGCGCAATTTTGGACCGGCGTAGTGCAACTCCTTTAAGTTAGACGGGCTTAATTTCGAGGCGCAAGTACCGTATCCTCGTAGTATTTTCGGGCAAATTTGCACTGGTGCAATGTAAATTCCGAGGCGTAAGGCGGTGTAATTCAAAGTGGGAAGGACGTGGGCGTGTTCCATTGAAATGAGCCGTGACCCCATGCAAATGAAGGGCCGGCCAGACTGGGCATGTGCACATGAAGCAGACTATGGTCAGCACCTCTCTGAGCATGCTCAGAACTCGGCACGGTGCAATCAGTTAGATAGGAACTAGGCCAGTCAGACTTAGTGAGCTATGCACAGTGCTTAAATAGACCGAGAGAAATGCCCTTCCATTGCAAAAGTACATCCAATTTTTTTCCCTTCCTGAAGCAAGGTGCTTTTATTCCATTGTCTGTTGCTGTTTGGAGGTTTGTGTCGTGTCGGTGTATATATATATATATATATAAAATAAGATAATTATAATAATATTAAAATTAGTAAATTTATATTAGTTAAAAAAATAAAAATATATATTTATTATATTAATTATTATAAAATATATACTAAACAGAAAAAAATGTATATAAAATATATATTTAGCCACTGGCAAGGAAATGGAGTGTTGCCAGTACCTTGCCCAGTGGCGGTCGGCAGATCCTCTCCCGTGTAAGAACAGGGGAGTCCGCTTTGGTGAATAAAGTAGCTGTTGTCTCCCAGTAGGATCCCTATGTGGGGAGCTAATATAAATATGGATAGTAGAAAGGGAAATGGCGCTGCTAAATTAATACCTTTGTCGGGTATATCCGTGGGGTGAGCCCAATGGTAATAGGCCCCCCTTTTGGCTGGAATTAGGGTGCAATTGGAGAGATACCCTGTGTTAATAGGAGGGTAGATGTTGGTTCCTCAGCTTCCACTAATTTCAGTGAAATTGAGTAAAGGTGGATTAATTAGGTCAGGAGCCTGTGCAGGCCAGCAGGCCCAAAGATTGCTAAAGTAAAATGATCCTATGCTGCTATAAGGATGCCAGTTGTGACCGATGCACCCTAAACCATATAAAACAAAGAAAAAAATGTGTCTCTAGAGTCTAATAGGTAGGAATCCCTACTAGTGTGGTTGATTACACTAGTAACCACACATAAGGATGCCGTCACAACTGGCATCCTTATAGCAGCATAGGATCATTTTACTTTAGCAATCTTTGGGCCTGCTGGCCTGCACAGGCTCCTGACCTAATTAATCCACCTTTATTCAATTTCACTGAAATTAGTGGAAGCTGAGGAACCAACATCTACCCTCCTATTAACACAGGGTATTTCTCCAATTGCACCCTAATTCCAGCCAAAAGGGGGGCCTATTACCATTGGGCTCACCCCACGGATATACCTGACAAAGATCCTCTCCCGTGCGCTCCCGTGCCCTCCTCCGTCTGCGCTCATCTAAAGTCAGTAGTATAGCTATGAGCAAGGATGCCCCTGGCATGTTGGCATACAGATTAATGTCCTGCAAGTGTGGCTGCTCAGCTCGTCCCTAATGGTGTTGCTTTTGCTGACATGTAGACGGATTGTCTAATTTTAAACCTGCTTTTATTTGGTCTAATTTTAGACCGGCCGTGCAGCTGATAAGCACATCGTGTAGACTGCACCACACAAACTTACTTTTGTGGATTGGTGTATCTCCCTCATTTGCATATTTGCCTAGGAAATCAATGGTGTGTCTAGTGCAGTTTTGCACACACGCTGCGCCGGTCTATCCAAATTACGTCGGTCTAAAAAATGTGGATTTCAGGCGTATATCGTTTTGGGGATACGGTGCATAGATAAGCGTGTGCATTTTTAGACTTACACGTGCCTAACTCGTGATACTCCGGAGTAAGTGCTTTGTGAATCTGGCCCGTTCAGTCTGAGATTTTAGCAGTGGAAATCCATATTTTTTATTTCAAGCTTCATTAACTTTTGTTGCAGAAAAATAGTTTGGATGGAAAAAAACAATGATTGCATTTGTAAGGGGAACAATTCTAGGCCAAACCAAATTAAATAAGAACTGTCTACACAGCTGGTGTTTTTCCACACCGACACATCTGGACAGTCACTGAGCACATATTTAACATGCACACAACTGGTTTGAATTAAAATTTGTTTGCTTGTTGATTAAGTAGAATGCAGTTTACCTCATCTATGGTAACCCAAAAGCTATTTCCCAAAGCACCAGCACTTTTACAGTTCCAGCTATGTAAAGATCATGGTGAAGCTAATCCTAACAATTAAAATATAAATAATAAACAGGAAGTCACACAGACTTTCATCATATACCAACTGACAAAACAAAGAAGCCGGTGTTTTTGATTAAAAAAAAAAAAAAGTAAAAAAAAAAAAGTATTCTGAGCTGTTGGGGACTGTTCCTTTAGTCTAATTTATTTTACATCATGTATCCTGTTCTTACTTTTGTGTGCATGTGATATGACACAGCTTCTGGAATACCAATGAATAAACCACCTAAAATACCCAAAATGAATTTGAGAACATCTACTTAAAAACAAGGTAGACATGTTCTTAAGCATTTTATCAAGACATGCTTAGCACTTGAAAAATCAGAAATTGTTCTGAAGAAGTCATTTTTCATATGAGTTTTAAAGCATTAGCTACCATTTTCATGTTTATTGAGTGACCAATTATTAGACAGGGACATAACATACTTTTGTAATATTATACATTTCTGTTTTTTCCACATTCACACACTTACACGATTATCTCACATAAAACTCTTCAATAAACACCAAATATACAGTATACATTGGATATACAAAAAGTCTACATACCCCTGTTACATTGTCAGGTTTCTGTGATGTAAAAAAATGAGACAATGCTAAATCATGTTAGAATTTTTCCCACCTTTAATGTGACCTATAAACTGTACAACTCAATTGAAAAACAAACTGAAATCTTTTAGGGGGGTGGGGATAAAAAAAAACTAAAATAATGTGTTTGCATAGGTGTGCACATTCTCTTATAACTGGGGATGTAGCTATGTTCAGAATTAAGCAATCACATTTAAACTCATGTTAAATAAGCGTCAGTACATACCTGCCATTATTTAAAGGGACTCTGATTAACCCAAAAGAAAGTTCAGCTGTTTTAATAGGTCTTTCCTGACATTTTCAGATGCCCTTGCAATCTGACAGATTTGGAGTGTTTTTGCAAATCTTTGCCAAATCAAGATGTGACATGCTGATAAACTCATACCCCCAAAAAATACTGTAATAGTGCTGCAATAAAATCAAAAGGTGCTTCAACAAAGTATTAGTTTAAGGGTGTGCACACTTATGCAACCATATTATTTTTATTTTTTATTTTTGCTTCCCTCCACCTAAAAGATTTCAGTTTGTTGTTCAACTGAGTTGTACAGTTTATAGGTCATATTAAAAGGTGAAAAAAGTTCTAAAAATATTTATCTTTGTCTCATTTTTTTTCACATCACAGAAACCTGACATTTTAACAGGGTTTTTTATATCCCATGTAGATTGAATAGTGAACCCAGTAAAACTGTGGCTTAATTTTTTCACTCTGTTTCTCGAAAACACTTCCCAAGACCACTTCCTAATTGTGTCCGTGCTTCAAGTTCAAGTTCTTTCAATTGGATGCCCAGGATTACAGGTGCAGGGGTTGTACATATACAATAAATAAAGCATATACTTTACAAAATGTTAGAAAGGCTGATCTGCAATACATGTGCATCTAATTCTGACACAAATTTGTTTGAAAATGTCTTTCAATATTTCTACTGTAGAGATGTACAGTAAAACCTTGGTTTGTAAGCATAATTCGTTCCAGAAACATGTTTGTAATCCAAAGCACTTGTATATCAATGCATTTTTTTTACAGGGTATAAAAGAGAAGAGAGGCACCTCTAAGTGTAGCAATAAGTTGCTAAATGTTGTACCTTCATTAAATGTAACCATATTGCTACACTCTTCTCTTTTATACTCAGTTGTGACATGACGCTACTCTTATGTCAAGAAATCGCTTGTATATCAAGACAAAATCTATTAAAACATTTTCCCTGTCTTGCAAAATGCTCTCAAACCAAGGTTTTACGGTACTAGAAAAAAACTGTGAGTCTACTGAAACTTTTAATTATCATCAAAAAGTAGTTTACTTCTGCATTGAGACATTGGTGCTGCACAGGAACTAAATCGTTTCTCAACAACCTATTGTAACAGCATATCAGGAAATGTTATAACACTTCTCTAGGATTAACACAATATAGTTCAACAAAGTAATGCTAGACTGTGTTAATGAAGCAATTTATTTCTGTTTAGATCCAGCGTGGCTGATTTACAAAAGAAGTAGTTTGCTTTGCAAAGGGAATTTTCCTTTAGCTTAGTGAATGTAGTAAAATGTATTTTTCTTTTTTTATTGAAAGGATTTAAAAAAGTACAATTGGCTTTACAGAACGCAAATATCAGGTAAACAAAGATTAACCACTTAAGACCCGGACCAATACGCTGGCAAATGACCCAAGGGGTTTTTGCGATTCGGCACTGCGTCGCTTTAACAGACAATTGCGCGGTCGTGCGACGTGGCTCCCAAACAAAATTTGCGTCCTTTTTTTCCCACAAATAGAGCTTTCTTTTGGTGGTATTTGATCGCCTCTGCGATTTTTATTTTTTGCGCTATATACAAAAATAGAGCGACATTTTTGAAAAAAAATCAATATTTTTTACTTTTTGTTATAATAAAAAACCAATAAACTAAATTTTAGTCAAACATTTAGGCCAAAATTTATTTAGCCACATGTCTTTAGTAAAAAAAAAATCGCATTAAAAAAAAATTAGCTACCTAGCGGGAACAGCGACACTAATACAGCGATCAGAAAAATGATCGCTTAGTGACGCTGGCAATAGGGAGTGAAAGGGTTAACTAGGGCAGTGATCAAGGGGTTAAAACTTTATTGGGGGGGGTGGGGGGGCTACCCTGACACTAATACTGACTGACTGTCACACTGTCACACTGACACTAAATACAGTAATCATACATGTATGATTACTGCATTCAGTGACACTGTGACAGGGGGGAGGGGGGGGGGCGATCGCGGGGGTTAAATGTGTTTGTGTGTGTGTAAGTGTGCTGTTTGGTGCAGACTTACTTGTAGTGTGGTGATCTCTCCTCAGCGGCGCTTGAAACAAACGCCGAGGGAGAGATCACGTCGCTTCCTCCTTCCTGTGTTTACACAGGAGGAGGAAGTGACAGGGCGGGCGGGCGCGCGCATTGGCTGGGAGCGATCCGGAGGGGGCGGATGAAAACGGATAGCCGCCCCCACTTGTCGGATCGCTCCTGCAGCCGCGCGGACCGCCGCATGTACGGGGGGGGGGGTCCGATCGGACCCCCGATCCCCCCCAAGGCACCAACGTATATATACGTTGATGTGCCTGTCGGTGCCATTCTGCCGACGTAAATGTACATGCGGCGGTCCTTAAGTGGTTAATAGATCGAACCATCCGGTACACAAGTGAATATTCATCAAGTAGAAACCAGATATTATGAATGTCAAAGAATAGATATCGTTATAACTTATGATTCCCCTGAAGAGCTAAGAAAGGTTCACTTCATAGCATTCAGGCACTAAAAGAGGTTTGTTCTACGGGAGTTTGGGTGGGTATAGAGAGGAATAAAGACAGTATGTGAAGAATATAGTAACAGTTCACTTTGCAAAGAATACCCAATCACATGCAAGGAAAAGGTAAAAAACAGGATTTTTACTTGCACATGACTGGATGATAGAAGTCAGCAGGGCTTCCCCTTATTTACTAAGGTAAATGCAATTGCAAATTGAAAATTTACTTTGCAAAAGGAAACTGCTCTGCCCCTTTAGTAAATCAAATATGTCTCTTTATTGCTTGTTTCAGAAGACAATGTACACCTCCTCCTTCTGCTGCTTTATGAAGATTTATTTAGAACCACAAAAACTCAGACACGTTCCCCTTGTCATTGGAGTGATTTACTAAAGGCAAATAGGTTGTTCACTTGGCAAGGACATTTTCCCTTGGCTTAGTGAATGTGCTGAGAATTCATTTTGAAGAGAATACCCAATCACCTGCAAGGAAAAATGTATATACAATGTATACAATGTATATACAAAAAATTGTTTACCTGCAAGTGACTGGATGATGGCAGTCATTAAGATTTCTTAAAGGTTATGCTAAGCATCCATTTTGTTTTCTGTCAGTCACCTCATATTTACAGCTTTCATCAGCTTGTATAGTTGAGGAGTATCCCTTTAGTTTCCCAGAAATTGCATTAGCCTGAAGACTGTTCACACTTTCCCCTTATCTAAGATTCAAGGTCTCTCGTTCCCAGCTGCCGGAGAACAAAGAACAAAGACTGCTTGTTTTAACTGCAGATTAAATTAATATCTACTGTGCATGTCTTATTATGAATATTTAGTATTATTTGTAATCTGCTATAAAAAATGCGAGAACGCGCATTAATACAGAAAATCCCTTGAACATCCTATCGAGCGTGTGTGTCATTATTGTTCTTGGGAATTGCCTTCAGATATATCTGCATTTGCATCATACATCGATCCGAGGTCTGAGGCCTCGTACACACGACCGAGAATCTCGTTGTAAAAGAAACATTGTTTTTTTTTTGACGAGTTCCTTGTCAGGCTTGTCGAGAATCTTGACAAGCTTTCTTTGCGTACACACTGTCAAGACAAAATCTCGTCGTTCTCAAATGCGGTGACGTACAACGCGTACGATGGCACTATAAAGGGGAAGTTCGATTCCACTGCCACAACCCTTGGGGCTGCTTTTGCTAATCTAATGTTACTGCATGTTAAATAAAAGTTTGGTGAGAGACAATTTGTGCTTTTCAGTCTGTTATAGCGTGACGAATGTGCTATCTCCATTATGAACGCTACTTTTACCGAAGGTGCGCTCCTGTCTCATACTTTATTCTGAGCATGCGCGGGTTTCTAAGCATGCATACGAACGTGTTTCTCGTCGTAAACCAGCCCAACGAGAAACACAATGAGGAAATTGAGACTCCCAACGAGAAAAAAAGAGTACATGTTCTCTTTTTTCTCGTCGAGATCCACAACAGTTTTCTCAACGAAAAACATACACACGACCGTTTTTCTCTGCAA